>JAOBRD020440928.1:10814-35677 GCA_027575215.2 Hydrozoanthus sils | reverse complement strand
TTTGTCACAAGTGCATGCAAAGTAGTTTGTTATATACTATGGAGTTGTAAACAATAGTACAAAGCAGAATTAATGTGACAGACCACTTAGAGAGGTCAGTAACATTTTTTACTTTGCAGTTCAATAATCTCGACTTTGGTAATCGTAAATTTCAAGCCCGCATAACTGTTATGTGTATATGCAACTCAATCCCTATCGTTTTGAACCATTTCTTGGGGAATCTCAATGCTACTACTCCATACGATCGAGTTTCAATCCGGAATGAACCCCTCCTCTTCTAGCTCTGCATTTGTGTGCACAGTGTTTACATGACTCCGGAACGAAAGTGAAGTCATTCTGGATCGAGTTCGCACCGGATTCTAGTTACTATCAATTTTCATTCCAGTGCGAGATTCCATCTCGGAATTATGTAAACAGAGATCGAGGCTCTTTCCGGTACGAGACCAATCTCGTTCCCAGAGCCTTCGGTTGTTTGGTCAGTGGAGCACTGCCCGGCGCGCGCATGCACATGAAAAGTGGATATGTATGTTATGGCCTGCATAACTTGAAACAATGCAGGCTAACCTTTTTCGATTCCACTATGTAAACGAAGAATGAACGCAAAATCGATCTGGTATCATGTAGACACAGCCGTAATTGTGACATATACTTTTCATGCAATGGAGAGGAGAGTCAGGTTGTCGTAGCGGTCATCAGTCGTGCCCCCAACCTCACCGAGTCGGATCGAATCCTGGGAATCGCACATGATACGCTCAGAGTACTCCGGTTTTCCTCCGTCTGAAAAATTGGCCTTGGATAACAATAGGGGCTTTAAGAAACAAGCAACTCCGATGACGATGGCAGTAAACAATAGAAAATAATAACTGCGTGCAGGAATGCACTTTGCTGGCCACCTGCATGCCGTTATCTTCAAATCGACAACGTAAAAACCTCAATTTCGGAGTTCTTACAACTACGAGGACAACAAACAGAAAATTGTCTCAATTAATAAAATCTTCTTTTATCTTTAATTAGAAAATTTGCTCTTTGCTATCCTTTGTCGTTGCTTAAAATCACATTATTTGTTTTGCAGAATCGTTCTAACCCGAAACTTTCTTCAAACTCTTGCAGGATGTTATAAAGCACAATTGCCAAGATCTAGTTAGCAAAGTTTCTTTCTTTACTGACGCCGATGCAAATTTTGTTTCCGCAATTGTAACGCGATTGAAATTCGAGGTGTACTTAGAAAACGACGTCATCATTCATGAAGGGGAACTGGGACTAGAAATGTATTTCTTGAAGGAAGGAACAGTGCATGTTGTTCGAAAGGGGAGAGTTGCGACAGTACTCAACGATGGGAATTATTTTGGAGGTATATCCTTGCTTGAAATACTTAAACAAGAGTTTTTTAAATGTAGAATTTGATCTGTAGAAAATCTAGGCTTTTTAAAGCTCACGTCTAGTTTCGTTTGTCGCCTGGCTGCTCAGTTATCTGCTTCAGCAGATCTTCTTGCAATTGGCCCAGTTTTAATTTCTGTGTTCAAACTATCCATACTTCTTTCTGTGTAGTTTTCTTCCTGTTCTATTTTTACCGTTTCCTCGAGTAGCAACCAATTATAAGGTTGATTAAGCAAAAATTTGTAAGGCGGATCTAGTGATTGCTATTAAGCTGAAAAATGGCGCGAATGGAACAATTGCAAAAATCCTTCATTAGAAGAAATAAAACGAAATTGTGCGAGGTGTAGCTCGAAACTCATCCTTCCATCTCCATCGAGAGAAACGCATGCTCAAAGAGATATTTTTTTATGAAATTGTTCTTTTTTCTTCGATATTTGTTTTCTTAGATGACATCTTTAGAAGTTATGTATACTACTCATGATACGCCTTAAAACCTAAATTGTAAATTGTATAGGTTATAACATTTTACAGTTAAGATTTTTTTCTCTATTATGACAAATTCGTCTTGGGAAATATTCCCCAATATTTTCGAAATCCATGTTCCACGATAAATTGGTTGTTATTACTAATTATTGTTTTTCTACTCAACAGAGATTTGCTTGTTAACCAACGCTCGGCGGACTGCTTCTGTAATTGCAAAAACGACATGTGACGTATTCATCCTGAGTGCCGAAGATTTTCGGGAGGTACTCGAGGAGCATCCGAATATGAGGAGTGTTATGGAAGCGGAAGCTGAAAACAGGCTCACCTCGATGGGCACCTCAGTTGCCTTGGCAACAAGCAAACAAAATGAACCCCGAGTGCAGTTTCAAGCGTGCGCACAGTCTACGTCGTCTTCACAGTACAGTAGCGGGTTGGCTGAATATGAATCAAGTGAACACGTGATTTCTCGAGAAATGCCAGAAACAAGTGCAAAAACAGAATAGGATGTCCGACTAATAGTTTGAGAAAACTAGATACCTAGATCAAGACAGCTTGAAGTTTGTTATAAATAGCAAATCCTATGTTTTTTTAAAAAGAAAGATTTGAAGTAAGTTAAAAAAAAAACAATTTAAGCTACCAATATCAGAACAAACTAACGATAATTAGAACAGTTCCTAGAAGCATATCACAATTTTAAATCACGGCTCATTGAGAAGCCTAAGAAAATGTTACAAAAAATAGGAGAGTATTAAAGACGTTCATTGTCATATAGTTGCATTTTTCAAGATTCGTAGTTATTTTTTCCTACCTTCCATGGGGAATTGGGAACAACAAGATGGCTGCATGACGTCATTTTAAAACATGTTCGATAAATTTTGAAGTTTGAACATTGAAAAAAAAAAATTTTAAAGAGAAAAAAGTTGTTTTGACAAAGCAAACGATACACGTACAGATAATTGCCACTTAGTTAGCCCAGTTGGTAAGGTGTCAGTCTGTCGTGCGGGAGGCCCGGGTTTCGATTCCCGGTGCCGGACTTTCACTCAGGGTCTTAGAATAACTGAAGAGAAGGTACTGTCTTTGTTCTAACATCTGCAAACGGCAAGACCTTCGCGTCTTCTCGGACAAGGACGTTAAACCGTAGGTCCCGGGTGGTAGACGTCGAGGGAAACTCGAGTCCTATTGCCTTTTTTCCCGTGACTCCTTGAGTCAAAAATGATATAAGAAACAAAAAAAATTACAAGTACCTCCAGTCTCAACTGAACAGCCGTCCCGATGAATCGGTTTGCAGTTCAGCTGTTCCAAAGTAAATCGATTATTGGAATGAGTCCTCTAAAAAGTCTTTCAATCAAATATTTTAGCCAACTTTGCAAATGTTCTCGAGAATTTGAAATAAATTGCAAAATACACTGAACCGTCTGGATCAAGGTGTACCTAACGATTTTGCATTTGGTAACCACTTAACGAGTGTACGCACCAAGATCTTACCTTTTCTTCAAACTATTTCATTTACATTCCGTTCTAGTTGTCTCCCAGTTCACGGCTTCATAGCGGGGGAATCTTGCTCGTTTATTTTCAAGGAACGATACCAAACACTGTAGATGTCAAAACGAGACCATCATTTCTTATACAATTTAGTCGCCTGCAACACGACCGAAGCGATGGTGGGAAACGATTTCTTTGGCATTGAAGCAGTTGTTGTGATAGAAGCTAAAACGTAATCCTATCTCGAGCCAAGTAGCCCATTAGCGTGGCGGTAATCTAACTGATACTCACTAATACAGCTGAGTAGGCCGGAACAAGTCAGGTAAAGTGTCTTGCTCAAGGACATAACACAGTGGTTTGACCGGGACTCATTCACAACCCAAAGTTTACAAGTCGAACACACTAACCGCTCAGTCACTCCGTCCCCGCTACTGGTATAAAGAGTCTAACAGTATTTTTGGAATTATTCGTCAAGCGTTGAAGACACATCAACAAAACCAAGGTATGTACATGTAAGTTCCCTAAAGATGATTCAATCATAAATTGCTATCTATTCTGCGCATGACGGCACCAGAGTAGGTCGTGCTTTTTTGGGCTCCGCGATTTGAGCTGTTGAATACTAGTAAATTATGGCAGACTCGTTTAGAAACGAACGAAAACGCCCTCGCTCTATATCTGACTCTGATTTACAGTGTATATCTCCAAAGTTTGTGATTTCCGAGGATGAATGGCTTGCTGTCCTCGGCAGATTAGAAGACCTAGAGTCGAAGCAGGTTACGAATTCGGCAAAAATTGAAGACCTAAACCAGAAGCTATCGGCCATGAAAGAAGAAAATTGCAGGCTTAAACTTGAAGTATCAAGCTACAGAGAATCGTTAGGGTTCACTCAAAAAGAGCATGACGAAAGAATGATGTAACCGCTAGTAAAGATCGACTTGTGAAGCAAGAGCTATACAATAGGCGATGGAATTTGCTCTTCGATCTTCGGCGTAAAGGAAGAGCAGGAGGAAAATTGCAAGGAAAAGGTCAAGAAAATCATCTCCGACAATCTGCAGACCCGGAATGTTGACGCTATGAAATTTTGTGGTGTGCATCGTGTCGGTATACTAACATGCTATCATCAATGCTCCCAATCTGATTGGTTAACCTACTCACTGTCTATTGAGTGATAGACAGCGAATAGCAATACTGTCAATATTTTTAGACTAAAAAAACAGTTACAGACTCGTTAAAGTCTCATTTTAATAGTCTATTTAAATTCGAAGAAAGTATTAAATTATTTGGTTTCCACTAAAACAATTAGACTTTGTCGTATTTTATGAATGTAATATAATCAACTCGTCGCTTCGCACCTTGTTGAATATTGACTCATAGAAAAGTTCACCTCGTAGTCTATAATTGCTAAATATATATATCGCTTGATATGTACCAAGACGCTTTGCGTGTCGGTGTATATCTAATCTAGACACCACTGAATGTGGATAAATATTGACTATTTACCATATATGTACTTGCACAATATTCCTTAGATGAGGTCAAGCGCGGAAATGCTGATTGCCTCACTTTAGTTTTTGTACGACTGTAATTGATCATTTTTAGCCGTACAGCTGGTAAACTTTTCAGTTCCTTAAATGGACATGTAGTTTTTTGAATGTTGGTCTTTAAAACATATGAGGTGTTAAAGACTGATTTTACTATAGTGGTCTTTGTTAACAGTTGAAACATTTTCATAGACATTTTTAATAACTATTGCTGTGCCTCTTGTCTCCACCAACGTCTTCTTGGCTTTACGTTATTCTGTAGTTGAAACATTACGCATAGCCGGCCGACACTGTGGTGTAATTATGTCATCGATAGAGATATTTCATTGGTCTTGCTATGGCAGAACATGAAGAACAGTTTCCTTATCGTCATAAAATCTAAACAATATTTTCGACACCAAGACCAACAATCACAAAATTGCCATTGCGAGCACTTTATAAATTTCGAGTAAAACGAACGTTTCCAGGCACAGCCGAACCTCGTGTCCCTCTTTTCTAAGAAAACATTGCAACTAACTTTCCAAAATATCCAAGTAAATTCTAATAACGACGCCCGGTGGGTATTTCATATGCAATTGAAAGTTTTAATATCTACTTTTTTGATACGAAGGTTCGTTAATTATAAAGGTAGAACTTATGTGTATATTTTAAGTAGCTATACATCAATTTCTATTGTTTAGGCAAGCCAGTTAGAGCTATCGAAAACGTTTCTATTGAAAGATTTAGCTTCTTATTTGTTTTCGAGAAACCCTGCTTAAAACGGTTGTCAGCAAAAAAGATTTTAATCAACAAGGATATTTACGCGGATCTAACGGAAGAAACTTTACATTTAGACTTTTTTTCAACGATTAGGGTCTTGGGTTAAAATTAAAATCAGATTTTAGCCAAACAGCGTTGCAAAAAGACTTCATATCTAAACAGGTGTGCACACTAAATGCTTTTCAAGTCTGTTCTCTATTGAAATCCTAATTTCAGACCATCTGCTCGATATCAATTTCGTTTGCTTCTTTCTTATTAAGATTCACAGACACAACACCTTGTTCACATTTACAGCAAAAACTCAAGAAATAACTTGAGACTGACAATGGTTGAAAGAAGCTCTTGCTTGAATAATACATTTGTCTGCACTTCAACTGAAGTAAAGAATGCTTCGCTTATTCGCTTACAGGAAAGCAGAGTGCACACTGTGGTCAAAGATGTCCTTTTTACTTTGGAACTTACCCTAATTGTTGTTGGTGCCGTCCTGAGTTTTCTTTTGTTCTTGGACTTCTTCAAAAATCGAAAACGCAACAAAAGGCCAAGCACAATGCTACTCTTTCATCTCTGTTTAACTGATTTTTTAGTTATATCGACAACAGCAGCGAACGCTGTTCTCAAGAAATTGAAAACCAGGGAATCGCGTCCCATAAGCTTCGCTTGCTTTGTACTCACTCGTTATGCAAGCGTATTCACAATGATAATTCTATCTGTGGAACGCTACAAAAGCTTTACAAAACCTTTCCAGAGGAAAATGAGCACTGCCGAAGTGTTCTGTTACATCATTGTGTCTTGGACTGTAACAGTTGCGCTTTCATGGCCGCAATTTGTACCGTCGTTCCGTTTAGCACCAAGAGATTGTTTATCAGAAAGGTTTGATCAGATTGTAACTCGAGCTGCATATTTTGTTTGGTTGTTCTTATCGCAGTATGCAGTTCCTCTTGGATTGCTAGCCCTACTGAATACTCGAACTTATCTCTACACAAAGAACAACTCTTTGCATTGCACTAATAAAGTTAGTTCAGTCAGAGACATACGAAGAGATTCTACCAAGAATCTAAAGGTCTTTCGAACCCTCTTCTACATGATTCTCAACTTCGCAGTTTGCATATTACCTCAGCATATTTTGCTAATCTACCACGAATTTCAAGCGGTCCGTGTATCAGTTAAGCTTAAAAGCCTTCAGGTAACAAACGTCTTGGTTCAAGCTGTGTTCTTCGACATGGTACTCATAAATGCTGTGTTGAATTTTTTTCTTTATGGAGCTGTGAATCGGAAGTTCAAATTGAAGGTCTCCAGGCCATGCTTCTGTAAGACAGGAGTTAGTTCACAAAAAGACATAACAAAAAGGAGGCGGACTTATAAAAATGAGGCTTTTATTCTGGAGGGAAATTACAAAGACAACCACTAGAATCCTGGTATATTAGTAACGATAAGGTCTACTCTAGGGTCGATCCAAAGTAGCCTAATGTCGTTTAATATCGCCCAATTTCGCTCAGTAAAGCCTTAGCATAGATTCTTATTATGATGCCTATTTCACATTATTGTTTACATCACTATCAGAGCACATCAACAAAGGCCCCTGATTTTAATACCCAATGTCACTTAAAATCGCCTACCGAGCCCAATAAAATTTTGAAATTTTGTTGTTGCCAAAAATCGCCTAATGTTGCCAATCATCGCGGCGACATTGGAACCCAGAGTAGGATTGGGAAAGCCGAAAATTGTCACAGTAAATCATTGGAAACAAAAAGAAAGCTAAAGCCATGCGCTGATTATTTATGCTGCTTAAGTTGCTTTAAGGCTTGCTTACACAAAGTTGATCAGCCGCTACAGATGGTAATGGAGTGCGGCCGAAATATTTGTTAAAAATATGTTAAGTCTTCCCGTATGTCTCTTCGAAATCAAACTATATGTCCGTGTCAACAATTTGAAATAACATTAAAGAGATAAGAATTTAAAACGCTTCAATTTTTGGTTAACCGGAAGACAAATAGGGAATTTGAGATACCACAGCGACAAGTTCGACGACAACGGCCTGTGAATAAAAAACCCCACACTTCTTGCTTGCCTTTTTCGGTCACGTATTGCTAATTTGCTTTTTCTTTCGTCCGAGCTACGTTTTGTGAATTGAAAAAGAGATGGTGTTTTCTCAAAGCTATAAATGAAGACTGGCAACATTTTTTGTTGGTCGTTCTCGTAGTCGCGAAAACTTCAAAACTAAGCTTAGTTTTACGTTGTAATTTTCAAGACGGCAGCTTCAGGTGACCAACGTACACGGAACATTCCAACGTGCAAATGATTCACCATTGTTTTGTGCCGTCGTTGGCAGCGTATGCTTTCTCTTATAGAGGGCAAAATTACTTAGAGTTGATTGGATAACAGCTGGTGCATTTTTTCTTAATTCAGGGCAAAATTACTTAGCGCTGATTGGTCGCTGGTACAGTTCCCAAAATTTCCGAAGATTTTCCGAAAATTTTAAAAAGTTTCAAAAATACCTTAGAAACATTTTACGAAGATTTTCGAAGATTTTCGAAAATTTCCGAAGATTTCCGAATGTTTCCGAACACCTCCGAAGATTTTCCGAATTTTTCTAAACATCATAAAAATGCCTTAGAAACGATTTCAAACTTCTTCCGAAGACTTTGGAATGTTTTCAAAGGTTGCAAAATTTTATTTCATCCCCAGCAATTATTTTCGAAGAAACTTGGGATAAACTAGTTAAGTTTATGCAACGCTTTCTCTTGGGATCCCTCAGACAAGGAAGAATTTTGCCCTCGATGTCATAAACATGTAATTGCCTGGTTCCTCGTAAAATTTAAGATTAATATCACTTGTGTTTTCAATTTTTTCCAAATTGCCCTCGTCGCGAAGTCCTTAATTTTACTCGGCCCCATGCGATTAGGGAAGAAGTCAAAACAATGGTATTTTTAAGGAACCCAATTTTGTCGGGGGAGGTGGTGGGTGGCGGCACATACCCCCTACCCCACCCCCACCACTTTTTCAGAGCTCAATTTCTCAAAACCTGATTTAGGGGTATTGGTTTTTATTGTATTATGGATTCCTCTCTCCACAAAGAAGGCGTTGGTGCAAGCACTTGATCAATATCTATTTCATTGAATATAATATTTGCTCCTGAAATTCAGCCTTTTTGAAAAAAGGTGGCAGGTGGCGGCACATAATACCCCATTGCCTAAATTGGGTCCCTAGGAAGTACCATTGTTTTGACCTTTTCCCTTACCTATACCAATAATATCGACGACGACGGCTTAGCAATTTTCTATCTCGACTACGGCTGACTAGTTTGCTTTTTTTTTCAGAGTTACGCTTTGTAAACAGAAAATAGATAAGATTGTTTTTCTTAAAGGTAAATGAAAATTGACAAAAGTTTTCCTAGACCGTTCCCAAAGTCGTAAAAACTTTAACTTCTGTGATTTTCCTGTGTGTAATTTTCAAGATGACAGCGTGCAGGTGACCAGCACGGTGCATTCCAACGTGAAGCTATTGCATTTACCATCGTTCTCTACCGTCTTCGTTGGCGTTGGCGCCCTCGTACCTTAAAGTGACTACCATGTTCGTGAATAGCCGAAACCTTCTGTTTTAAAACATTATTAGAGAGTTTACGCCAACGACGGCGACAGAAAACAATAGTGAACACAACAGTTGCACGTTGGAATGCGCCGTGCGGGTCACCTGCACACCGCCGTTGTCTTCAAAATTATGACGTGAAAAGTTTAACTTTGGAGTTCTTACGAATATGGGAACGATAAACCGAACATCTTCTCAATCTTCTTTTATCTTTTTTCAGGCAGTGGTTACTCTTCGATTTTTACCCGACTTCCTTTCAAAATATTTACCTACAGTACTGATGCCACAAGCTTATGGAAAAGAAGTGTTGATTGATCACAGAACCAATAGGCCTTATGCGTGTTTACGTCAAACTAGTCAATTTCCCCCAAGCCTCGAATTCAAGAAATAGGTGTGAGCATTTTGCACATGCAAACCGTGTTTCATGAAGGAATTCATTTCATTTGTGGACGCTTTTGGAAATATTAACACTTTCGTGATTCGAAAGCGAGGCTTTGGGGTGTTTGACGTAAACATGCATAAGGCCTATCAAATTCCAAATGTAACCAATTTTATGTTCGATCTCATTCGTTATAGTAGCCATTTTCATTTATTCTCGACGCCGACAGCTTATAAAACAGACATCTTGCTTGCCATTTTCGATCTCGATCACGTGTGATTAACTTACTTTCCCTCTTTTTTTCCCGCTCTTTTACGCTTTGTAAACAGACAAAAAAAATAAGGGTTTTTCTCAAAGGTAAACGAAAGTTGACAGCAATTTTGTGTTGACAGCAATTTCGTGGCCTGGGCGCCAACATGGCTGCCATATGCTCATTTCGGGCACCACAAACAATTACCTTTTTATATTCTTATCTCGTTCTGTGTGCTATAGGATTCGAATGTTTTCCATTTTTATTGATGCCTATCATTTTCTCCTGAAAGTAAAAGAAACATCCAAGAAGTTAAGAACTCAAACATCTGAAAGACCTAAAGTCAACACGGAACGGTTTAAGAATTGGTTTTTTATAGATTATTTTTTAAATACAACTTAGCTAGGAAGTAATTAAGTAACCTTTTAAATCTTGTAATAATAAGATATTAAAGACATATTATTGATATTATTATTATTATTATTTATTTTTTTTTTTTATTATTATTAATTTTTATAGGGGGTTCTCGAAGTCGTAAAAACTTTAACTACTATGATTTTCGCGTTGTAGTTTTCAAGACGTCGGCGCGAAGGTGACCAGCACGGTGCATTCCAATGTGCAGCTATTGTATTCACCAATGTTCTCTGCTGTCGTCGACGACGGTACTTTAAAGCCACTAGAGTGTTCAAGAATAGCCGAAAATATTATCAGGCAAGTAGGAAGAGGGGGAGCGGGGGGGGACCCACGGGTGCAAGTGCACCCCTCGATGTCTGAAAAGTCCCGTTCAGAAATGACTAATACGGCAAAAAAAATGTCAAAGAAGGAAAAGGAGATGTACTTTCGAACGAAGTCATTGAGTATTTTAGTAGCGGGGCCCTCAGGCTGTGGCAAAACACATTTCGTCAAACGCTTGCTGGCCAACTTCCGAGACGTATCATGTAATTTGCATTACTGATACGGGGCAAAACAAAAAGTGTTTGAAGAGATGGCTAAGAAAAATGGAGTCAAGTTTCATGAGGGTATTCCCATCGTGGACGACTTGTCTAAATGGTACGACAAGACCAAGGGGGGAATCTTGATGCTGAACGACTTAATGGAGGAAGGAGGGCGTGATAATTTTGTGCTGGATCTGTTCACCAAGCATTCGCATCACCGTAACGTGACCGTGTTGTACCTATGCCAAGACCTGTTTCTCCCGGGCAAATTTGACAAATCGATCTCACGCAGTGCTCATTATATTGTGTCGGTATGCGTGCACTACGTACACTAAGGTGTTAAAACGATCGATGAAAGAGCAAGAGGAGTTGAACACGTTTGAAGTTAAAATGGACGCACTGCACGAGACTCTCATTGACCTAGCACCTACTATACCTAATCGTTACAAGGAATGTTATAAAAACACAAAAAATGTAAGTAATTACATCGATTCAGGGAGCCTGACCGACTTTATGAAAATACAAATAGCAAAACAGAGCCAGGGGCTACCCTTTAAAAGCAACATGAAGAAAGTGAAGCGTGTTAGACGTGCTAAGGCTTAAGGCTGTCAAAAGGGAGGTTTGTTTCTACTGTTAGCTTTAGCCCTACCTGCCTTTGGCTGCTGCATTTAAAGCTACAGCGTTGGGGGCTGTCGGGGAAGCTGCATCGTACCGTGTAAAAAAGCCATAGAGACCAAGCGTCGCCGAAGATGAAGTAACAGCCAAGCCTCATAGAGATGCGGAAACCTTCCCTGCGAGCATTGTTTGCAGCGTCGTGAGCCCCTGCTCGGTGGTGTCAATTATTACAGTATGGGAGCAGTGACCAGATCAACGAGTTGAGCGAATTGGTGCTCAACACTGAAAGGAATAGAGTCCCACTAACGTCACCGCAAATGGCCTGTCTGTGTAGATACAAAGTGCCGTTGCGTGAAGTGAGCAAGAGACGCATTTCGATCAAAAAACGGCGCCAAAGGCTTTGATCGCAAACGCGGAGTGGAGTTTAGGTGACGTGTGCCACTGCGTGTTAGGATGGAAGAAATGATTGTAATTAACAAGCAAGAGCTATCCCAGGATGTAGACTATTACAAAGGACGATGACTGGTAACGCATTAATGGAGAAAACCGGACAGTTAGCAGCTAAAAAGAAAAGTTTGTTACAGGACAGAACCTTGACGAACGAACAAATCGTGCGTAGGATCAAACCTTTGTCGAGCAATTCAAACGCGCTACGAAACGTCTGTGGGGGTTACCAGTCGGAAATGGTGGGGTAACCGAGGAAGAAGACGAGGGACTGGTAAAGACTGCCTTAGAAGAGTGGATGAACAAAATGATTAAAAACACCGAGGTGTATCCGAGATCTAAGCACCAGCGCGAGTTACCCCAAACGCCGCCGTTGAATCGAGTTCTAGATTCCACACCAAAAACAACACCCTTGTCTTCCCGAAATAAACACAGTCAACCTAGGAGAAATCGAAAGCGAGATGGAGCCAATAGCTCATCATTGCTTGGCATTATGCTGGAAGGAGCTGTTGGTGGTATAAAAGAGAGAAGCAACTCCAAGAGCCCATTATCCAACGTTGCACGAGACCTGCAAAAAGCTGGATAGTTTGGAAACGTTAAAAAAGATGGTAGCAACATCTGAAAGAGACGAAGCAGCGCTCCTAAGCGTGGTAACTACAAAGATGGCGACCGCGAATTTTGTAATGCGCACGCTCGACTCGTTCCAGTCTATCGGAAGTCCGGCCTCCGCAACCATTTTTGTACCGCTATGAACTCGTACGCTCTTTACATGGTACCGAAACAAATTGTGGTCAGATTTCATTCCTGATCGAAAATTTCGACCGCGTTAGAGTGCCTCGACTTCATGCGACCGTGATGGCTTGCTGACTAATACCAAACATGCGCATGCGTAAACAAAGACTCGGAAAGTAAGTTTCAAGCAAACAAAAACTCGAAAAAAGAGCCAGATATATGCGTAAACATGTGAACGGGAAAAGTAGCCATGTAATTTTGGTAAAATTAGGTGGTGAAATGATTGAGAAAAGATCCATCGACTTTTAATTAACGTAAAAAAAGGAGAGGAGGATGCTCGACGGACAGTTTGGAAAATGACCCTACGCATGAATTAAGGCGGCAGTAAACCCAAAGCGAGCTTTCTTTGTGGCCACTTTTCCTCATGTTTCTTCCCATACCTCCGTCCATGGTTTGAATCTACAAAATCTCTATGCCTAAAACTTAGATGGAGTAAAGGAGAGTGAGCTTGAACTGATTTTAAGAATTTTTTTTTCCTTGAAGATTGGTAGTTTTAAATAGTTTTTTGAATTTAGTGATTTTTTGGGAAGTTTAAAAATTAATTTTGAAGTTAGTATTTGATGTAAATTCGCCAAACCGTTCTCAAACCAAAGCTTTACTTGTCCCTTGCATGGAGGAACTGTTTGCTGATTTTACTTAATATTCTTCTTATTCAAATATCTTTCTGAACTTCCTCACAATCCAACAAAAGTTTGGGTTAACTCCCGCCGTAATTTGGATACTTATTTCTTACCCTTTAAAGGTACGACCACATCTTTAACAAATGAAAAGCTTAAGTTTGTTGAACTTTAAGAAACAATGTGTGATGTATTGTTGAAGTTAATGAATCATGCACCATTTCTATGCGCTCGGAAACTAGCTGGTTGTAATTAGCGTCGTTTGACTTTCAAACATAAACACAGTATTCCATGAACCTTTTACAATATACAAAGACGTCAAAATACATCATTACCCAAGTACAAGAATACCGCAAAAAAAGGGAACTTGTAGAATTTTAGTTGAACAATAATTTGTGTAAAAGCAATGTCTTCTGTCAATCCCTTGCCAATCAAGTTTATTGATATCCGATGACTGTAAAGTGTTGCCCGTTCACGAATGCAATTTTTAACACCTTAATACGATTTTTACACGGTGAATATGTCTTACAGGCAACTAAATATGATTTCGGACCAAGAACCATCTGATCGTAGACAAACACTATATTGGCGTTGCCGGCACGTAAATTATACTTTGGAAGGAAATCGCAAAAGTATTGATTTACGTTTCTTTTGTCCTTTATGTTAACTACTGAATGTACAATCTTGAATATACTTTTATATATATATACCTCTTTCTCAGCTGTTTCGTTAGAAAACTGTCACTTCTTTCAGCTAAAAAACTTCGGTTCATAAATATATCTTTTGTGTCGAACAAAAAATCAAAACTGTGGGCGGCATTTCGAAACGAAAATTAATAATCAAAAACTAAATTTTACAATTGAAGTTTTTTAGACATAAGCTTTTAGAATAGTTGATGGTGGAAAATCTCTCGTTTGCAAATATTGTGACACTTGAAGAAAAAATGAATTCAAAATGAAAGATCTTATTGCCGTGTACAGGAGTGAAAAGCAAATAATTGGCACCTCTGTTTCGACTTGTTTTGTTTTGTTACATTGTGCCAGAATCGCCTCTTGCACAGTGACGAAAGTTCTGTCCAGCTTCAACAAACATTCTTCGTATTTAGTCAATATTCATGGCCATATGCATGGTGTATTTATTAACTGAAACAATTATTACAAGCACACAACGTGGAAATACATTCTGTAGTATTGAAATAACCTCGTTTCTATAACAATCAGGAACTGTGTTCTTGTTAAACGAGTGAATACGACTCAACAAATTTAATCCCAAGTGGAAAATCGGTTTTAACGGTCGTAGCTTGTACAGACTTGGCAAGCTTGCAAGAATGCAGAATGCTGCGATAAAAATCAGAAGAGGAAAAGAAATTCTAAACAAAGAGTTCTTATTTTGCATTTGCGTGTGTTTATGAACACATGACACGAGTCTTCTCCACATCTTGGTTATAGGTAAGTTTTTTGAAGGAATTGACTTTGTCGGAAAAAAAAATTTAGATTTTCAAACTCACTGAATATTGCGTATTGATATACAGGCTTTTTTTGTAAGAACCAGTAAACATTGTTGAGGCTCATTCTGCTCGTTGTTCTTAATGTTTTTTGGCGTTTTGAACCTCAAAATAAATTATTCTTATTTCGAAGTGTGGTTTAAATTGAATAAAAACTAAGCCTAACGTATTGCAATTCATGTATGGGAAAACAAATTGTATGGAATATAACTTTGGGGCGCAAGTGTATGTACGTGTGCAGTTTCAGTGGAGCAATGACTGAAAAAGGGCGAATAATTTTTCTATTGCTAAGCTAATACAAAGATCAAAGCTTAGTAAAGTTTAAAAACAAGTTTATAGCTATGTCGATCCCGAGCCTAGGGTTGTTCTTAAATTGTTCTTAAATTTTGGCAAATCTGCGCCTTGTTCTTATAAAGTTGTTCTTATATAAAATGAAGCGTTTACTAGACGACCCAAAGGAATAGCTAATCATTTTATAGTTTTTCCTACAACTGATAGTGAAATTAAGTTGCTTGCTTTAGCTTGATAAATAGTTACATAAGTAAAGATAACCTTAGTATTAAATTAAAGTATATATGTGCCTCGATATACGGTATAAGAACAATAAAAACAAGACAGAACACTTATACCGAATATTAATAACACACGTATGATTTTTTTTGCAAATCAACTAAATATTGCAATTCTGTACGCTTTAACTTTTTTATAAGCAAGACAGAATCACATCTTTGGCCTTCCTGTAAATCTAAATTATATTTAAAAGAAATTAAATTGATCGACACCTAATATATCAGCTATGGTTTTGTTGTCACTCGTAGAAATGCAGATTTTCACTGATTGACTTTTTAGTTTCGTATGCTAAGGTAAGTTAAAAGTCAATTCTTCTAAAGCACTGGAACCAACAGGACTATCAAATTACATATCATTTTGAAAGTCTGAGTGTTTAAGAGAAAGATATTGGTTCAAAACTGTGTTTACTATATAAATCGAAAGGGGAGAATTTGCTGTGATTTATGACCGCTACTAAAGTATTGTGGGGGTTGCTAGATACACAGTTCGTACGTTATATACATGCAGAAAATCCTTATGTTTAAAAACATTTTTTAGCTTTTTTAGATATCGCGTTTAAAATACTAATTGTTTTTCTCGTGTTACAAGCGCGTCTTGAAATATCTCCTTGTCGGTTCTCCAGCTTTAATTTACACCTGCATATTTTTTTTCATAATTTAAAGAACTAATTTAAGCGGTGGCCCTATATTTGTTGTAATTCAACCACAACTTCTTCGTAATTTATTTATAGTGTTTACAGAAAAAAGAATTTTAACACTAAATTGGTTGCTAAACTTTTGAATTTCAATCTCGGTTATTCAGTATTTGTATTGTAAGTTTGTTCGAATCTAAAAAGGCGTTGTAGTTAGGCTTGGAAGTGCTATGTTTAGCTAACAAAGTTAGCGAGAAAAACAATTGTGTTTGAACCCAGCTAAAACGTAATTAACTAAGGATTGCTTGAAAACAACAAGAGAAGAAAAATAGGGTTTCGTGCGCTAGTTCTTCGTCGTAAGAGCGTCTAATATGTCGGGAGTTGTTCCTTGTATTTAAAAAAAAAAATAGCCAGTTTTAATTTGCCACAGTGGCATGATCAAGACACAGGGCAATTTAGCCCCAACTGCATGTCAGTAACCCCTAAACAAACAGTACGAACCCCACTGGTCGGAGGCACACCAGTTGGTTGTTTCCAAGCGTGGTAGATTGGCTCTGGAATCAACCAAGCTAAATCCTGTTAGTGATCACAGCCTGAGTGCGATTTGAACCCGATGTTATACCATAGTAAAGTAAAGTAGAGGTAAAGTTGTGCATTTGTATAGCGCCTTTGAAATATTTCTAATTTGTTATTGAAATTTGGGAAAACGTAAAATTGTTGATTTGATCCGATAGCAAATGTTCCTACGTTTTATCTTATTTTGATAGGTATACAGTTGTAAAGCGATCCGAAGACGAGGACTTGGCGGTTTAAGAACTAGAGTAACACCGAAATTAAGGATGATAAATATAACCGCTTCACCGGATGTAAAGCATCAAGCCGAAATGACAACTAAACTGGGACCTGTTGATATGGCTCAGCTAACCTGCTTTGCTGCCATCTTCCTGTTTGGCGGAGTCGGGAATATTCTAGTTCTCCTCGTCATTAAGAGCAAAACGAAGAATCACAACATGAAGATAAATGATTACTTCATCTTGAGTTTGGCCATTGCAGACTTACTTAACCTTTTTTGTAGTATCCCGGTGGATTTCTATCGGAAGTTCCGCGAATTCCCATTAGGGCCCTTATTGTGTAACGTGTTGTGGCCCCTAATGTCGACCGGGTTCTTTGCGAGTATCTTTACTCTCACGTGTATGGCTATTGAACGACACAGGTCAATTTGCAAGCCGCTAAAGCAAAGGATAAGTGAAAAGGGAGTGATAATACTCTTGTGCTTGATTTGGATTATGGCATTTACCTGTGTACTACCCCTTGTTGTAATTGCCTACTGGGACGGCAAAGCTTGCCAGGAGAAGTGGCCGAAGCGTTCAATGCGGTTGGTGTACAGCGCGGCCATAGTATTCCTGCAGTATATCATGCCCCTTACCGTAATTGCTGTTGCGTACGCTTCGATATCACGAGCTTTGAAGAAATCAAGATTTAGGAAAACCCCCGTTGCCTCATTTGGTGAAGAAGAGTCGGAAAGAGCCGAATGGCGCATGCGCAGAAGACGAGTGAACGAAAACGAGAGAATAACGAAAAACCTTCGCATCATAGTGATACTCTTTGCAGTTTTCATTCTTCCAAAGCAAGTAGTGTGGATGTGGTATGATTTTGGAAATGGAGAAAGATACCCGGGATTCCGAAACTTACTTATTTTTACTGAGTTTTTCCTTTACGCTCACAGTATGTTGAACCCGGTTGTCTATGGTACTATTTTGAGGGAGTACCGTCGTGGTTTTAGAGAGTACATTTCAATGGCGTGCCCATGTTTGCTGCGAACACCAAACATCCGGGTACTCCCAGCCACCCCCGAAACTGTTTGTCAACGCAGGCCAGTACACATAGGCATGTAACTTTACTCCTGCTATTACTAAGTGCAGGCCCATAGCAAGAATTTTTTACGGGAAGGTGCGATCGAACA
Organism: Hydrozoanthus sils; assembly: GCA_027575215.2. Taxonomy (NCBI): domain Eukaryota; kingdom Metazoa; phylum Cnidaria; class Anthozoa; order Zoantharia; family Hydrozoanthidae; genus Hydrozoanthus; species Hydrozoanthus sils. The sequence continues at coordinate 17,750 of JAOBRD020440928.1, read as the reverse complement.
AAAAGATGGACCAATCGAGTACCGAAGGTACGAGACTCTAAGCGGCTCTGAAGCCATGCTTGTGAATTAGACAAATTGTGGGCTGCAAAAACGCGATGATACTTATTCAATTTTTTGAACTTCAAAATCGATTTTTTCTTGGCCGAGCTAGTAACTTCTTTGCAGTGTTTACACAAACAGTGAATCCGAACAGAACTGTACTGTATGTACTTTTCAACCTTCACTTTTATGCAATCATTGAATAGTGCACTCAGTTAGGTACCCGTAGAGGATGTTGCATTTTTACATAATTGGCTAACAAAAAAGTGGATCTTCATAGCCTGTGGGGGTAAGGGAGCGTACCCATTGCATTCCCCCTTCCCCTCTACCTACGGACCTGTACTAATGCAAAGTTATTTTCAAGAGCAGCATAATGAAACGAGTTTTTTGTTTTCTAAAGGGGTATAGCCAAGAGGGCCCCGCTTTGGGTTCGGCCACAGTTTTTGTTTGCAAAATAACCACTTTATTAGGCTCAACGAAGCGGGACAGTTTTAAAGATCAAAGATGGAAAAGCGGCGAGTTTCAAGTCTAGATTTCGGGTTTTTTTTAAATATCATTTGCATACAAACGATGTATTTTGGAGTCAAAATAGAGACGCAAATAAAAGAGTGACGAACCCCCAAGGCTAATTTTACAAATGAAACGATGAGCTCGTAAATTCTCATCGGTTACGTCTGTAATATTTTCTACATTCAAGTAGTTTGGGAGAACTTCATAAATCGAAAGTTTTTGGTGGATGATCAAAATTCATATTCTAAACACTTGTCAACTAGTATTTTTTATACTGTAAGAAGAATTTAGATGTTAACATCTGTGAACCGAAAGAAACTGAAGTATGGTTAAATACTGCCATGCGACAATTATATATACAATAGCAATCTATGTATCCATGGACATCCTATTCATTACCTGAGACGGTGTTGATTATATTGACATGATCATCCAGAGTTTGAATAAATATCGATACGCATAAACTCTTTGATTAATAATAACATAGCAGTTAAATCCTTTCTCGAGCAAAGTTGCCGAGCAAAAGATCGTACTCATTTATAGTGCTGTGTCAACTGGGCCAGTATAGGGTAAAGTATAACAAAACAATACTGCCAGTAATTTGTTTCAAAATCCTTTTCTATTTCACATCAAATGTCAAAAAGACTCAGCAAATCTTCTCAAACAAGAACTGATTACACGTACGTAATCTTTGTGATTTGTCGTATATATACATGTATGTTATCGTTATTTTATCATGTTATCAGAATTGTTCAAATTTCAAGTTACTGGAAACTTATACCGCTATTTTTATGAAGTTTAAAAGCTGGTGAACTTTACTAAAAAGGAACTCTAACGTTTGTTTTACTTAGATACAATACACAAAATCAATAAATAACCAATAAATGGCAACTTTTTTGTGGAAGACCTTTGCGTCTTCCCGGGTAAAGATGTTAAACCGTAGGCCTAGGAGACTTTGTAATTGGATGTAAAACCTGTTGGGGTCTCGAGCTACCAAACAGTAGTTGATAAGTAAGCCTCCTTCCATGGAACCCAATGTCAGATACCAGTTACCTCTCTCCTGGGAACGCAACATCACGACCGGTACCAGTTATCCCCCTTCCTAGGAGCTAATTGTCAAATACCAGTTATCCCCCTCCTTGGACCCTATTAAATGCCAGGTACCAGCAATCCCTCTCCTTGCAGAGCCCAATGCCAGGTACCACTTATCCCCTCCTTCGCACCAAATGTCAGGTACCAGTTGCCTCTCACCTGGGAGCGCAATACCAAGTACCAGTTATCCCCCTCATTGGAGCCTATTTATCAGATAAAATTTACCTTCCACCTTGGAGTCCAACTTCAGATACCAGTAACCTTTCTCGTTGGAGCCCATTGTCATGTACTAGTTATCCCCCTCCGGAACCTCGATCGGAGCCAACTGTCAGATACCACTCCTTGGAGCCCAATGCTAGTACCAGTTATCCCCCTCCTTGAACCGCAATACCAGGAGGCAGTCACCCCTTTCCTTGGAACCCAAAGCCAGGTAACAATTACTCCCCCCCCCCAAACCCCCTCCTTTGAGCCAAGCACCAGGAAACAGAAGCCCTCCTCTTAAGAGCCAAGCACCCGGTAACAGTAGCCCTCCTCCTTGGAGCCAAGCGTCAGGTAACAGTAGCCCTCCTCCCTGGAGCAAAGCGTCAGGTAACAGTAGCCCTCCTCCTTGGAGCCAAGCGTCAGGTAACAGTAGCCCTCCTCCCTGGAGCCAAGCGCCAGGTAACAGTAGCCGTCCTCCTTTGAGCCAAGCACCAGGTAACAGTAGCCCTCCTCCTTTGAGCTAAGCGCCAGGTAACAGTAGCCTTCCTCCTTTGATCCAAGCTCCAGGTACCACCTACACCCCCTCCTTTGAGCCAAGCACCGGGTACCAGTCATCCCCCTCCTTTGAGCCCAATCAATACCAGGTACCAGTTATGCCCCTCCATGGGACCCAATACCAAGTACCATTTATCCCCCTCCATGGGACCCAATACCAAGTACCATTTATCCCCCTCCTTGGAGCCCAATCAATACCAGGTACCAGATATGCCCCTCCTTGGTCCCAAACACCAGGTACCAGTAGCTGAGTTGTCGGCGCAGTGGGAAGATCTCTGCCTCCCATCTCTGAGGCTCACTGTTCGATCCCCGGCGTATTCCATTACTGAATAATTGAGTGACCTTCTTTCCCGCTAAAGGCATATCAGCTTTCCAACCTTCCAGGGTCAGTAAAATGAGTACATGCATACATGAATCGCTTTGAAGCGGCTGCGGATTGCGCCTATACATATTTCCGGTCTGCTTTGGGTAAACCATGAGCATATCCACATGGAAAGGGCATTTTATACGTACTCCTTTCCTTGGAGCCTAGGTACATGATCAATGCAAGCTAAGGTGCGAGTTACCCAAGGGGGGAGGGATGGGGGTGGTAGATCTGACGCTCGTAATCTTTAGGGGTTAAAATTGTCATTCTGGTATTTTTTTAGGGGTTGTTGAAAGAAATCCTGCGTTAAACCAAGAGCCTGGTGTTTTTAAGGGCTGAAAAACGTGATGCTATTGGGCTGCTTGCAATCCCGTGTTTTAGCAAACGTGCGTACTGAACAAGAAGTAAAGAAAAAAGTTCTGTGGCGAACTTTCTATTCCGCTCGTGCCTTTGTTTACTGCATATCACGTTCGGCGCTTCACGAGGGGACTTAGCGCCGACTCGCTAGCTATCCAGGGAAAAATTTTAGCTTTCAACTGGTATTTTTTAGGGTAATTTCAAAACCGAGATGTACTTTTTAAAAGTGAAAATGCATTAAGGTAATAACTAAACACCGTCGTAAGTTCGAAATACTTGAGCGCAATGGAATTCCTATTTTGTTAAACTCAGTTTGGATCCTAAAACCTAGGTAACTAATTCCCTAATATACTAGCTGATACGGCAATGCGGTAATTATTTCCAGTCCTCCGAAACAAGACCACTATTTCACTGGGCTGATAAAATACTTACAGTCGGTTTTGCGTTTTGTGTGTTGGCAGGCGTTTAAGAAATAAAAATCGAAATAAATTATCTCGCAACAACGAGGCCCTGGGCCCGAAATTACTTTTATTCCCAGCATTCCAAGCGTACGTTCAAGTGGAGATCCAAGATGGCGTCCACCAGTGTGGCGAAAGCCGCAACTATCGGAAAAGCAGCTGTAAAACCTTTGCTTTCGACCTCTCATGCCGAAGCTCGACGTAGAGTGCTGAACTTGTATCGAGCTTGGTGGAGAGAAGTAAGTTATTTTGTTTACAAGTCAATCTTGCCCGAAATTAGTTGACACACGAAATCATGTGTTTCGTTGTACACATGCATGAATGTAAGGATACAAACACATTTACTTTATCGGTTACTTTGTTTGATTGGCGGTGGATCGATGACACCTTCTTTATAACACATAAAAATATTCATGCATAGTAATTATATATAGATAAGGAAAAATGTCAAACATGTCGGATTATGAGCATATAATTTTGTAGCTTTCTTTTGAAAAATACAGCTGCAGTTTGTTTTGAACTCAGTCGAAGCTTAATTTAAATTCTACCGTATGCATATTCCAATACATTTTACCAGGGATTGAAATTCATTTTTTGCTTGGGTTATTGTTTTGAAGAGCAGTCAGGCATACCCACGCCAATAAGACTGTATACAGTTGAAAAATAAAGATGTAATTTTAATTTGTTACTAATTACTGCAAATTAAGTGGCAGACTGACACAACAAGAGTTGAAAATGTCGAAATTTAATAAACAAACAGAACTGAATTAAGCCGTTATTTCGAATGGATTTTTTTCCAAAAATAATTGTTTAAAAATTACTTTGTTATATTGAGACTCCAGAGTACTTGTTGTGTTGAAAGCAGAAACTAACATTCTGTAGTGTACATTACATTGTGTTCTGAATATTTATAACACTTTGGGTGGTTAATCAAGTCTGCTTTTGTCAAGCTATGAACACCTGCACTACCAATCTTGTTAGCCGTTATAAAAACGTGTCTATTAAAAAAGTCAGCTACAGTACTAAAATTAATTATTCTACATTATTTTTAGTTGGTCATAGGTTTTTTGTAAGAGTAACCAGTCTTTGTTTACAATTGTTTTGCTAGATTCCCCATTCTGTTGAAATATATGCCTTGGACATCACTGTAAAGACTGGGAGAGCAAAAGTCAAACAGGAGTTTGCGAAGAATATGCACATAAAGGATATTCGGGTTATAGATATGCTTGTTATCAAGGTAAATTAACTTATATCATTGCAAGGAATTCTAAACAATTAATGTAGTTTAATTAAAACAAGTCTATCAATGAATTCTGAAGAATGTTTTTTCCAGTCAGGTTTATAAGTGTTTTACATTGTGTAGACATTTTGTAATGTGTTGATAAAGTCCCTTTGGACCACCTCTGGTTGTCTTGGGCCTATGGAAAAGTGCAAAATTCAAGGCCAAAATTGGTTATTTTCCTTGAAGACAACTAGAACATGATTGTCACCCGGTTAGCCCAGTTGGTAAGGCACCAGCCTTTCGTGCAGGAGGCCTGGGTTCGATTCCTGGTGCCGAACCTTCACTCAGGGTCTTAAAGTAACTGAGGAGAAGGTACTTCCTTTGCCCTACTGTAACATCTACAACAGTCGGGCCTTCAGGTCTTCTCGGATAAGGGTATTAAACAGTAGGCCCAGTCTTTCGATCTCCTATCAGGGGACGTAAAAGAACCCACAAAACTTGTCCAAAAAGAGTAGGGTGATCCCAGTGTCATGGTCTGTCTACTACGAACTAAGGGCAACTCTTAATGAATATAACTGTGAGCCATATATAGTGGACTATCTAAAACCCTCAATACCAAAGTCAACTGTAAATCATTGTTAAGCACCTTTGATCATACACATATGGAAAAAGGCGCTATATATATAAATGTTAAACATTATTATTATTATTAGTAGTAGTATGCCTTTGGTCATACTGTGTTTTTTAGATTTTGACCCTCATTGCTGAACATTCATAAACTGTGCCTTTTGTCACAACTTGGGCAATCACTGATTTGGCATAGAGGGCAACCTGTTCATTTACTCATATTTCCTAGCACATACACATTTAAAATTGGCCATAAAAATGCCAATGTGGAATCTTTAACCCTCAAACTTGACACACACAGTGTTGTTAGTACAAGGAAGAGTTTTACCAACTGTTACCTTCCCCGATCTTTTGGCAGTCTAAGGTTGGCATTGCATTGTGGCAAAACAATCATATGTGGCTGCCATCTTTTTCTGAATGGTGGTTTGAACTATTGACGTTTTTGTTACCCAAAACACTGTCTGATGTAAAATAAAAGTTTTTTAAGTTAATGATTTTAAAGTGTATAGCATACATAAATTCATGTTGTAGTGATTTACCGTAGACTAGTTCGGAGTTAAAAGTTGCCGAGTTTCTTATGGTAATTAATACTTGTGCTTTCTTTCTATTGTGAAGCATTTTGATCATTGTTTTGTTGACATTAGGGTAAAATGGAGCTGGAAGAAACTCACAACATGTGGAAACAGAAAACTCATGTAATGAGATACTTCAAAGAAACTGAAATTCCAAGACCAACAGACTTCCTCAATAGATTTTATGAAGGTTATGACTGATCTGAAATTCCTCCCGACAAGTCAAAACAACAAGAGTTGACTTAGTACTATTGACGGTGCACGGTGGTCCTTGTTTACTGCCACTATGTTGCCTAGGCAACAAGGCTGATTTTCTGTGTTTGTTGAAATTGGTGGTTGAGTAGTGTTTACTGTTTGGTAAGAAATTATTACTTAAAATGAAATTTTTTCAAGAGAGTTTGTAAAATCAATTGGTTTAACAGTAAACAGGTGTGGTCAGTAATGATACATAAATGATTATCTTTTAATTCCAGTTATATATAGAAGAATTGTGTTGTTGTACAACTCTGTATTACCTGTTTTGAACAAAATAATACTTATTAAACACTGATTTTTTCCTTTTAGTTCCTTTTGTCCTTTACCTATGGTACTTTGTCACTGACGTTATTATAGTCATTTAAGTTCTGTCAATCTGTGATAAGGAGAAGTGAGATGCTGATAAACTGGTTGGTACAGAAAGGCTTAATGTAAGGAGAAGTGTGATGTTGATAAACTGGTTGGTACAGAAAGGGTTAATGTAAGAAGTGAGATGTTGATAAACTGGTTGGTACAGAAAGGGTTAATGTAAGGAGAAGTGAGATGTTGATAAACTAGTTGGTACAGAAAGGGTTAATGTAAGGAGAAGTGAGATGTTGATAAACTGGTTGGTACAGAAAGGGTTAATGTAAGGAGAAGTGAGATGTTGATAAACTGGTTGGTACAGAAAGGGTTAATGTAAGG
>JAOBRD020440928.1:0-10714 GCA_027575215.2 Hydrozoanthus sils | reverse complement strand
AGAAGTGAGATGTTGACAAACTGGTTGGTACAGAAAGGGTTAATGTAAGGAGAAGTGAGATGCTGATAAACTGGTTGGAACAGAAAGGGTTAATGTAAGGAGAAGTGAGATGCTGATAAACTGGTTGGTACAGAAAGGCTTAATGTAAGGAGAAGTGTGATGTTGATAAACTGGTTGGTACAGAAAGGGTTAATGTAAGGAGAAGTGTGATGTTGATAAACTGGTTGGTACAGAAAGGGTTAATGTAAGGAGAAGTTAGATGTCGACAAACTGGTTGGTACAGAAAGAGTTAATGTAAGGAGAAGTGAGATGCTGATAAACTGGTTGGTACAGAAAGGGGTAATGTAAGGAGAAGTTAGATGTAGATAAACTGGTTGGTACAGAAAGAGTTAATGTAAGGAGAAGTGAGATGCTGATAAACTGGCTGGTACTGAAAATGTTTATATATCACAAAAACTCACTTTTTCTAGATTTCTACAACCTTAGTTAAACTTATTGACCTTTTGGGCTAGACTTTGAGCATTTCCTGTTTAGTACATTGGTAAATCAAGATGAAGAGCAAGAAACAAATGAAAAACTTGGGCTTAGCCAAAAAATTAAACCCCCTTGCTTGATATTTTCTTTTCTCTTTGCTCCAGTTCTTGCATGCTTATCTTTTTCTCCATCTTAATATACTGTCAAACCAAAGAGGAAGAATTATAGGGACTGCTTGTAGTCTAGTTGGGGGCATTGGGGTGCATGAAGTAGAGAAACTTTAAAATTACTAGATCATTAGAAAAATAAAAATTACTAATTCACATAACAGTATTAATTCGTTTTTCACTTGTGATAGTTTAAACTGTAATAATTATAAGAAGTTGCTTGTATAATTATATACATTAATTAACAAACTAAGTTTTATTGATCACTTACCTTGTTTGCTTTTGCAATACAACACCCAGTTCATGGTAAATGCCAGTTACTTTATTGTATGGTTAATATAAATATTTATTTTAATCTGTAAAATGTACAAAAAAGTAATTATTACTGACAGTTTTCTTATGAACATTTTTAGTAGTTTCAAACTACTTCTAACTTGTGTACTTCTGTACTTTACATATAATGGCATTACACTGTACAGTAGTTTACCCTTCCTACACCTTCGGTATCTTTTCCAGGGTTTCATTAACACAAAAAAGTGTGTATTTTACTCAAAAAAATAAAATTAATACAATTTGGAATGCAAAATTTGAAATGTTCTGCATCCCTAGAACACAGAAGATGAACTGAGCCATTACAGTGAACTTTGAAGGAATCCTCCACTGCAAAATATTATTGGTCTCAAATAAAACTTTTATTAAGTCTGTTTCTGTATCAGCAGCACAACTTTGATAATTTTGTGCATTTAACCAACGCCAAGCAATTTGTTTTCATCAGTTTTACAGTTTGAATTTCCCGCACGCGGCCATTTTGAATTGTGACGTAGCGTGGTTGCAGTGCCAGACTTCCTCTCCTTCATTGCTATTGTATCATCAAGAGTGGAGACTGGCACGGCAACCAAGTTATGTTACAAAACAAAATGGGGGTGCGCTGGAAATTCAAACCGTAGAACTGGTCAAACTAAATTGCTTGAAATTAGTTATACGTACAGAGTTATTAGATTTGAGCTGCTGAAATGGACGCAGACTTAATAAAAGTTTTATTTGAGACAATAATGTAATACAGTGGAGGATTCCTTTAAGCCAAAATGAAAATTAGAATCTTTAAGCAGAACTAGAATTCCTTTAGTCCAAAGCAGTAGCATTATAAAACAGGCTGAAATCTCAATTTTAAATTTTCGGAATTCAAACTAAATTGTAAGCAGGTGAAACCATTCCCTTTGTTTAGGTGGGACCTCCTTGTTGGTCCACTTGGGACCCTGTAATGAAAGGATGACGATGAGGGGGGAGGGGGTACACCTGGGAACCTTCCTAAAATCTTCTATGGAAAACCCTGACCTTAGGCTTTAAACTACAGTAAGTTATCTTGTCCCAGACTGCCGGCCAATCTCTGGTAGGTGGCACTCCATTCCACTTACTGTAAGTTTTCCAGAGGCTGTACCAGGGCTGTCTAAACTAAATTTCACACCAAGTTGTGGAACTGATTTTGTAATTGATGTAGTTCTTTTTAAAACATCCCTCCTTGGAGATGTTGATTGTGAGACTACTGTTTGAGTCCTACTACAAGAACCAATACTACTTAAGATCTCTTTGTCATCTGTACTTAAAACAACTTGAAAGTGCTTATCTGCTTTACTTTCACCTGAACAGTTCCTGCCAACAAAATGCTCATGAAAATGTACTGCATTGTTGGCCTCAAACGTACTGTGGCTAAACTCAGCCTGGTCATCTTTAACAAAGTTCTGTCTATCGTTGACATATCCATCAGTTGACTTGACACACAGTGGCACTACCCTCTTGGTGTAACTGAGTCTAGGAACATCTACTGGTTGTGATTTTGGTACCTGCACTGCATGTGACGATGCAGCTGACAGATAATTAGAAAGTGAAGAATTGCTTATTTCTCTTTTCAATTGGTCTGGAGAAGTATTAGTAAATTTAGGTAAAGATTTTTTATCTTTACTTTCTCTGCTATACCTTGTATGAACTGTTTGAGGGCCCCTCTCCTGGTGTTTAGTTCCAATTTCTGCATTTTTGAACTGACAGGAAACCTCTGAAAGAGACTGTGTTGAGACCCTTTTGGTCTCTCTGTGGCTCTTGGATGTTTTAAGTGATGCATTTTTATCAGTTTTGGTCAATAGCTCCTTGTCATACTGCTTGTTCAATTTGGGAGACTTTAAGAAATCTTGCTTTTCATCATTTGCACTTTGTTTTCTTGCCTTTACTTGTTGATGTAGCAAAGTTCTTTTTTTCACATTTTCTTTTTCATCATCGTCTGAGCCCTTAACATTTTTTGATTTCCTTAACTTTTCCTGTGCTATTTTTTTCAAACTGAAAGAAGCCACACTGTCATAGTCAGCAACTGGGTCGTCAAAAGCTCCAAATGGAATGATCAAGACTGGTTTATGCTCTGAAACTGACATAGGCGTGGCTGGATGCGGTTGAATTGGTCTGATCCTAGAAGTTGTACTATCTTCAAAACCTTTGTCTGTGAGAGTTGGCAAACTAATTGATTGAAGAATCTGCCCATTTGTACTTTGTACCATGTTTTCAGCTTGGTATATTAGTGGGGGATTACCATTTCCAACAAGTCCAAATTGTGTAGATTTGTTGTTTAGATGAACATATCTGGATGGACTACGAAGTCCTGACACAACCAATGGCTCTGGTGCTGATACACATCTTTTAGGCTCATTTAATCTCTTCTGTAGCATCTGCCACACAATTCTCTCACTAAATCCTTTACAGATTTTTCCTCTTTGGTTTCCTGGATGAGAGGACTTACTACTCAAGTTTCTTTGTCGCTGTGAACGACTGATTCTGAGACTTCCAAGATCTCTGTCAACAAGGTATTGTAAGAATGTACCTCTACTCTTTACAGTTTGCAAATGGTTTTCGTGCAGCAACTTGATATGCTGTTGCTCAATCGGAAAGGTAAGATCTTGATGGTTTTGGTCACCATTTGCAGATATTTTCTGTAGATGCTCCTTCTCTGGCCTGCTTTGAAGAATTCTTAAGGACTGGCAGTTTAATGGGTTAAAGTAAATGTTACCACCATAACCTCTCCATGCCTGAAAGAAACAGACAAATTGAAGATTCTGGGTTAATATTTCAGATAAAGACTACTTGTAGACAGGAAATGAGAGGTTGGTTTTAATATGAAGAATGGTTCTAACCAATCCAAGTTGTTCAAAGACTAATTGTAGCAATAATCAATTAAAGGTAATTAAACTTGCAACAAAACCTTTTGGTCGTCATGGGAATTGACCAAAATACAGGGTTATTTGCAATCATCTTTTGAACAACTCGGCCCAAGATTACATGACTGTTTGTATAACATTGACATTGACAATAATTATATTTAACAAAATTCTATTTTTGCCATAGGTGAAGTGAATTTATCATTCTGGTGAATAATCCCTGACACTAAGTTGAGGGGATTATTCAAATCATTACCCAGATATTCACTGAGGCAGATAATTGTCTTACCAAAGAGAAAAAACCCATTTAAGACAGCCTTGTTTTAATGTTTAAATGCTCACGTAACCATCCAAAATCATATTTTTAAGTAATTCAAGGTATCCTTAGTAAGACCTGTCATTTTGGGAACTTTTTACCACCGTATGTCACAGATATTAGTGAAAATTCATCTCAGCCTCGTTTCCAAGCTGAATAATTTATGTCATTTTTAAAGATACCCCCTAAAAACCGTCGGTGCAGGTTGCAAACTTGGCAACATCATTTTTCGTGTTATTTGAGGTCTACTGAACATATCTAGCCTAGTGGCTTGCTTTAATCACAAAATTCCCACGGGAGTACAAATGCTCCCGGACTAGAGCTGGTACTCATTTATAAACCATGGAAATGATTAAAATGAATTCTTGGAATATAATTTTGTAAGTTACAGAATCAGAGTTCAAATTTGAGCTGCTGATCAATTTGGACACCGAATTAACAAAATATTTTTTTAGACCAAGAATGTTGTACTGTACAGCCAATGGTCCACTTAAAGACAAAAATGGTCTCATAAATTGTTTCACTGACATAGCTTATTCTTCAGGTTCCTTTAAGTTCAGTGAATACTTGTAACCTAGCTTGTGCCTCTTGCACTTGCAAACTTGTTGACGTTGAAATTACTCCAGGATTATAAAAAGCTATTAAATCCTTTCTCAAGCCTAGTGGTCCATTAGGCCGGCACTTACCTCCGGTTTCCGTAGTGTTAAGCAGATGAGAGCCTTTGACTCCCCCTGGTCAAGACACTAATCTGTTACAGGTTTGCTCCCAGCAGAACTGGTACTTATTTATATAAAATTATACAGCTGAGTTAACTGGAACAAAGTCGGGTAAAGTTTCTTGTTCAAGGACACAACACAGAGTGGTCTGGCCAGCTGCTCGAACTTGTGACCTTAGGATTATGAGCCGAACAAGCTAACCGCTCAGCCACTGCGCTGCCGACAGGGTAGGGTACCCACAATATTATCCCCTTTTCCACCCCCGGCCCCAACCCTCTACAAAACCCAGGCAATTTCCCTGGCCGGCCCTTGTTTCCCGTTTTACTTACTCTTGCCATTCGCTCTCCTATATCAAGTTGATATGGACTTTGTTTAGAGTCATCAACATTTGTTGAAACTAGGGTTGGTTTTCCATCATGGACGCTATTGTACGACACCAGAGACATGCCATCATACTCAGCTGCATTCTCAAGATGGTTAGTTACTTCTGGAGATGATTTCTTCTCAGTAATTATGACCCTATAGCAAAAGTTGACATCACTTATTAAAGTGATAAATAATTTTTATGCACTATAATTTTCAAGCTAAATAGACAATTGAAAATACTTCAAAAAATGTAATTGGCATACTGTAAATTTAATATCACCCAAGAACGACCCATAGCTGAGGTATACATTCTCATAGTTTCAATTCATATAAAACTTTACAGTACTTATGAAAACTATATAGAAGATTGTGTAAGACAAGACATTTGCTATGTCTAAAACAATAACATCAACCATTAACTAATCAAGAATAAACTAGTACATGTCTATTGATTGTATTAAACTATATAATAGTTTAAACTTAAAAAATTAGATGTAACTAAACCTGTACAGATCAAGCACTGAGCCAGTAAGAGGTTTTCTACAATGATTAATTTTTGTACTTTTTAAACTTGCAGACAATTTCATCAGGAGCAACTAACTTTGCAACATAATTAATTTTAACAAACTAGAACTTTGGTAACCTTGATCTGTATCTCAAACCATGAAACATAATTTAAAGCTACCTAAGGATGTAATTGAAAAGACTTATTTAATAAGGGCACTGTAAAAATTATAAAAAAAATTATAATAATTAAATGTACAATTAATTATAATGCTTCCCAATTATTGATCCATCTCTCAGATATTCCTCCCTTATGTTTAGTTATTGTCCCCACCAATAATACATTCACCTAATTTAAAACCAGTATCTGCATGCTGGTGTTTTGAATTAAAATCCTTTCTCAAGGCAAGTGAACCAGTTGGCCGGGACTTAAATCTCAGTGATTTCTGTGGGAGTTATTCCAGATGAGACTCTTGGTTATTTTGACTCCCCCTGGACAGGACTGCACTTATCCATGGCAGGAAAGCTAGCAGCAGATTGAGAAACTGGTACTCATTTGTACAGCTGAGTCGACTGGAACAAGTTGGGCAAACTTTCTTGCTCCACAAAACACCACTGTGATCTGAACAGGGCTCAAACTTGTAAGCAGCCATACAGGATTACAAGTCAAATACACTAACTGCTCAAGAGTGGCACAATTAAGAACTCTTGAACTTAGATAAAATTTGTTTCCTCAAGTTGCCATTTGATATTCTGTTTGTTTTATAGATCTAGATATGGGCGAAATTCCTACATTAAACAAAACTTGGGCCATGTGCTTGAGCTGGAAGCTCTCTTATAATAGCCTAATCATGTTAGTAACCATGGTGACACCTTAAACCCTTGCACCTGATGAACAATTTTAAATAGTATCTTTACTGCGTGCGAAGAAGATATTCATGAATTTTTTAGAAATTAGACGAATGTAGGTATCCCATTGCACTGAGCAAAATTAAGGATTAATTTCACAAGTGTTTTCAACTTTTTCCAAAATTGCCCAAGTCATGAAGTGACCCAATTTGGAAAAAATTGAAAACACAAGTGATATTAATCCTAAATTTTACAAGGAACCAGACCTGTGATTACACGTTTATAACATTGAGGGCAAAATTAATTCTTCATTCTCCGCAGTATCCCACAAGAAAGCATTTCATAACTTAACTCAATTACCCCGAGTTTTTTCAAAAATTGTTGGAGATGTAATAAAATCTTTGCAACTTCTGAAAACATTTGGAAATCTGTGGAGGAGGTTTGAAATTGTTTCTTATAGCTTAGGCATTTTTATGATTTTTAAAAAAAATTCAGAAAAATCTTTGGAGGTATTCAGAAACGTTTGGAAATCTTCAGAAAATTTTGAAAGTCTTGGAAAATGTTTTTCTAAAGGCATTTTTGAGACTTTTTAAAAATTTCAGAAAATCTTCAGAAATTTTTGGAAGTATAACTGTTTTTTTGCACTGAATTAAGAAAAAATGCCCCTCACAGCTGTTATTCAATCATTTCGAAGTAATTTTGCCCTCTATGTTATAAAAGAAGAAGTCCAGGTGTTTCATCAGTATCTATATAAAATTTAGTTTTAAATAAAAAACAAAATCTTTTACTTCAAGCCCATCTGTTGTTGGTTGGTCAACTTGGTAGTATTTTCTGCCCCATTCTCAATATCCTGGCTCCATCTTTGAAGATATGTCTCACTTGCATAGTTACAAAGCATGTCCTGCCTGTCTATATCATTATCAATGTCATCCTCCTGGTATGTCACACCATTATCATCATCTCTTCTGCTTTGTACTACACCAACCAAATCATGATGAGACCAGCTGCCGTTCATTGTGATGACACCCACCCAGTGTTTGTTGCCTTCTCAAATGGCATGAGCTGCATGGTAAGTAATACTAACAGTTATATTACATTGCAAATAAAGTTTCTAAGGCCAATAACCAAATCCTGCATACTGATTGGCCGAAATTGGTACATTGGCTTCCCATACAGGACCGGTGAGTTATTGGACTGATTCAAAGATAACTGTTTGTTCTCTCTTACTAATCTAAAATGATCTTAAAATGTACAAGACTATATAATATTGTTCAATTTATAGAAAATTTAGTCTTGGGTATGATTAGGTTTGATACAACAAACATAGAGGTCAATATATCTAGAAAACCATGAAAAACTTCAACAATGATAGTACAAAAATTATTTAATAATGAGAGGAAGCTTATAAATATCTCAAACTTAGAGAATGATAGTAACAGCTGTATACAATCAAATGACTTTAAGACGGTCACCTTCAAGTAAAGTGCTGTTTGTCCAACTTAGAGAGGTGTCCGTCTTATACAGACATAATATTTATACAGTAAATGACAGAAAATGCATAGCAGGGACCAAGATTTGGTGTCAGTTTTCAAGAAGTGACCACCTTATCTGGGTGACCCCTTTAAATGGTTTGATTGTATGTTGTGATTAGTCAATCTATTTAAACCAACCAATTATTTTTTCAAACTAGTTTGTTTTAAATAACAGATTTTTAGCAGATTTTAGCTGCAAATTATATGGCGCTGCTCATGCAAAAGTTTTGACCTTCTTTGTCAAGATCTCCTTGTAGAACTTATGGCTCTTGGCATATTTAAGCAGTTGCAACTACACTGACGCTCTTCACAGAAGCTACGAAAAAATGGCCAACTTGATACAGTAAAGAGAATCCAAATATGGTAAAACATTTTTGGATTACGTAACTGCAAAATGAAGTATTTGTGATTTACCATTTTCTCTCAAACTAATTATTTACCAAAGCCAAAACTGCCACTGACAATTAACAATATTTAATTGCTCAACCTTCTCCTGACAATCATTGTTCATTTCAATAAATTGCAGCTGAATACTGACTCTGATTCCCTGTTATCAGAGGTCTCTGATGGCAGACAGGAAAGTGAGAGAAGAGGGCCCTGACAAGTTCTTTGGTGCTGCCACCAACCACATTCATGGACAAAACAAACCAGATTTTAAAAAAAACAGTTTCAATTATCTTGGCTACTGATTGTATTTTTATTGCACATGTTCTGTTTCCCATTAACTACTGCAAATTTCTGAGCCCATGTTAACAGAAAATGGCAAGAGTAAACCGGTTTTGTGGGTCTCATGTTACACGTCAAAATGTATCGCATTGTCAAGGAAACAATCACACATGCTCGAACAAAAACTCGCCGGGGTTGGCAGAAGTCTCTCTTCCTGCCTGCCATCAGAGACCTCTGCTAGCAGGGAATGACTCTGACTGCATGAAACCACTAATTTACAAAAAAATTGATTTAATAAGAAACAATTATTATATTTTAAAATACTATGATACATTCTAAATATTTTTTTTAGTTTTCAAAGCTCTTAGAATTCCAAATTTAATCAAAATGTGACAGCTTTAAAGAAACATTATACAACTGCAATTGTTAGCCAGATTCATGTCATTCCTTTTTTTATTTTTTTAAAAATCTTTTTGATAGCTTTTTGGGAAAACATCAATTGCAACTATAGAAGTGATAAAACCTGACTCTTAAATGAAATTGACAGATTTAAACAATTTGTGTGCCAAGCATGTACATGATTCGTTACATTCTTTATATCAATCTTTTCAGGAGAGAAAATAAAGAAGTGCAGTGATTGGAAGAGGAAGGAACTTCAAGTAATCTGTTCTTTATTCACGTACTTTAA
This sequence comes from Hydrozoanthus sils, assembly GCA_027575215.2. NCBI lineage: Eukaryota > Metazoa > Cnidaria > Anthozoa > Zoantharia > Hydrozoanthidae > Hydrozoanthus > Hydrozoanthus sils. The sequence goes on along the minus strand of JAOBRD020440928.1, from coordinate 1,239 downwards.
AAACAGAGAGTACTTAATACAAAAAAATAACAATTTTCCAGTGCCGCCAGGGCTATGTTGTACACAAACAAAACCATGACAACTGCAGTTTTTTGTTGATCTGTTGTTGTAATATCTATGCCTGACGCTCCGAGTTTGAAAAACGACTTATTTATAAGCAATGGTATCATTAACACCTTTATACTAATTAACGGGAAAACTTACAGATATTGTAGGATAAACGTCTTGTCAATTGATTTAGTTTTAGTAAGAAATAACTTTAATAGCAGCTACCGACTGCTCTACATTCACGTACAGCAAAGTTAGTAAAAGCGTTTTAAGTTTACACTAACAACTTCGTACGATATAAAGTAAACACACATTCATACGCGGGTAAACAATACATAACACTCTATGCCATAAGACAAAAAATAAATTAAAGCTTTTCACAAGAAAAATTCGACTTCTATAGTAAGGTGTAGACACAACATTGAAAATGTCAAATTCAGTCTGTGTAGAATAAGTGAGATGATGAAACGGTCGCAGAAGAGAAGCGAAGAAGAAGTCAATATTACAGATCACTCGATCGATTACTTACCCACTTAACAACGAAATCAAAGATTCCAGACCTGTGCGGAAGACGTTTTGGCTTCCAGACAGAAATAAGCCTTTACAAACCATAAAACAAAGGCCTATCAAGTTGTTAAAACATATCCTTTATGCAACGAGCCGCGAAGTCAGTTTTCCGCCACTTAGCTAACAACACAACAAACGAGTTACATGGAAATGACGTTACAATAAATTATTCCTCCGCGTCGACAAATTATTCATGCAAGCTCGTTAAACAATAACTTTTAAACAAAGCACGCAACTTAAGCTGAAAAAAGGCATTGTCGTTAAAATTAGCCCGTCATTTCGCAATTATAAACACAACTAAAGAAATTAGTTCGCACTTATTGTTGTAGATCGCGTTAAGACAACCCAAAGTTATTGATGCCATGATGGAAAGTTATTTCAAATAAAAAATCAAAACCGTAACCAAAAATAATTTTCTGTATATATTAAATGCATTGAGATCTCAAAACTCCCAGTAATCGATTCTCAGTTTACATTATGATGTATAATAATATAGAGAACAAAACACACAGCAACTTACTGTAACTGCAAGCCAAACGTCCACCATATTGCAAAACTTTGGTGTTGAATATTTAAAATAAAGAACACGTGGGGTGCCGGGTGAGGAGTGTGGCAAGTTAGATG
>JAOBRD020440823.1:0-14610 GCA_027575215.2 Hydrozoanthus sils | reverse complement strand
GTGCATCCTATATAGGTCATATATGTGCATCCTATAGGTCATGTATGTGCATCCTATATAGGTCATATATGTGCATCCTATAGGTCATGTATGTGCATCTATATAGGTCATATATGTGCATCCTATAGGTCATATATGTGCATTCTATAGGTCATGTATGTGCATCCAATATAGGTCATATATGTGCATCCTATAGGTCATATATGCGCATTCTATAGGTCATATATGGGCACCCTATAGGTCATGTATGTGCATCCTATATAGGTCATATATGTGCATCCTATGGGTCATGTATGTGCATCCTATATAGGTCATATATGTGCATCCTATAGGTCATTTATGTGCATCCTATATAGGTCATATATGTGCATCCTATAGGTTATGTATGTGCATCCTATAGGTCATATATGTACATCCTATCCTTCATTGTAAACTCGCGTCCATGGAGGACAAAGTAAGCCATTCGGACAACTGTTCTTGTTAGAAATATCGGCCTTGTAGCAAATTAATTTCAATTCGAGCCAGTGGACGTTTCTTAATTACATTTAGTGATATGAAATCCATGATTATTCGTTAAAACGAATCTGAACACGGAACTTTGGTGTTTAGTTTTTCGCACCGACTGGAAAACCTGTTTTGCTCATATACTTCACTGCAAAGAAAGGCCTCTTGCCATTGGATAAGTACAATAAGTACCGACGCCGTCTTTTCTTCTTTGTGCATGGATTGTTTCGCTGATAAGGAAGTTATGAAACTGACAGGATATTTTTATGTTACAATCTCAACGGTTTTGAGTAGTTTGATCATATAAGCGGCGTAGATTAAGAAGCCGTAACAACAGCAATAATTTGTTACTGTATGTCATATAATAACATATAACACGTTAAGTATCCAGACTTAAGAAAATGTAGCTACTACATAAATAAAATGAACAAAATTAAGGGAAATCCCATGGAAAAAAAGCATCCTATAGGCCATATATGTGCATCATATAGGTCATGTATGTGCATCCTAAGTGGCTGCAGATAAGCACAACAAAGGTCATATATGTGCATCCTATATAGGTCATATATGTGCATCCTATAGGTCATATATGTGCATCCTCGAGGTCGTATGTGCATCCTATAGATTACATATGTGCATCCCAAGTGTAACCTCAATCGAAAAGTGACCTCAATTGTTTTTAGATTCTTGCAACTATACTATGAATAACATGTCAAGCGTCAACGCCCATGCAATAATGTCACGGATTAAGTTGTACTTCAGCTAGTTGTCATATCCAAGACACTAAACATGGAGAATTCAACATACATAGGGTGTAATTTTCTGCGCGCAAGTCGAGAACGATTCCAAACCTTACTGATTGCTATTGCCTTCCTTTTGGCACTGCTCTTGGTGCTTGCCAAACCAATGTGTTATTGTCTCCATTGGCTCAGTTAGAATTTTAACGACCGACTGAAAACTGGTCGTAAAAAAGCATGATGATTCGACCTCGTTAGTCCTTTCAACCCTCTCGCCATTCTTTTGAGTTATAAAAGTCCCCCTCCAACATAAAAGAAGGTTTTACAAAGCTCAATCTCAAAAACCCTGCCCATAATTGTCCCAGTTCGATGAGTTTCATTTTGAAGAACTCATGCATCTAATGTAAAAACAAATTTCAGAACACATTCCATGCGACAAGTCCGTAGTCCATTATTTCTTCATCATAATCTTTATTTACTCTTTATTTACAGTATCTTAACTTTTTGAGGAAACTTGGACTCCAAGATCGCCATGGTTTAATCAAATACGAGCATCTAAGAAAACTTTTCCCGTTTTCGTCTATTCTATATATCTAGTCAGTGCATGCCAGGATTCGCTGTTGCGTAAAAACAGTTTTATGCCTTAGTTACAACCCATTATTCATTAGTAACCTCTCCCATCCTGGGCCCGGTTGTACAAAGCCTGGATAAGCTAGCCGCTGGATAAAAGCTAATGGTCGTCACTAATAAATCAAAGATTGTTTGACTCTTTGTTGATTTCTCTATCTCTGGGCCCGGCTGTACGAAGCCTGGATAAGCTATCCGCTGGATAAAGGCTAATGGTCGTCACTAATAAATCAAAGATTGTTTGACTCTTTGTTGATTTCTCTGTCTTTGGTTGCTAAGTGAGTGGGAGAATCCTAAAGTAATGGTTTAAATGGTGTCAAATAACTTTCGTTATAGTTTTACTGTATAAAATAGAAAGCACTTATCCGGTGGATAGCTTATCCAGGCTTCGTGCAACCGGGCCCTGATCACTAAAATAACTGTAACTGCAACTTAACGTTTGCAGGGTATTTTTCAATTTAAGTGGAACGTGCTTTAAGTTGTTTGCGCCTTATTTCATAAATGACAATTTCATGTAACCTGTGTGCATGTTAGTTAATATATGACACTGTAGTATTATTATTATTATTATTATTATTATTATTATTATTATTATTATTATTATTATTATAAAAGGCTGTTGCTATTAATGTCTTCTATAACAACTATTACTAGTGTCGCAATTCACTAAATGCTTTTGCAACATTTTGTGGTATTGTCGTCTCAAAGTTGCAGATTTTTGATTGGCTGACACACGCCATTGTCTATCAGCTATTGTTTCCTTAGCCAATAGTGCCACTGGTCTGGAAATTGAGGACCCGCATTTCATGTTTGGAGAAATGGGCCTCATAATGTCGCCATTGGAAACTTTTCGATTTGAATTCGAAATACAGAGAAAAGTAATTGAAATCGCGATACAAACATATTAGGGAGTTTTAAAAGATACGAGTACGCCAACGCCGACGAAATCTTCAGAAAACAATAGTAAAACAATAGCTGCACATTGGAATGCACCGTGCGGGTCACCTGCACATCGTTGACTCAGTTTTGAAGTTTATGCAACTACAACAACGACCTAGAGAAAATTATGTTAATCTTTTTACCTTTAAAAGCCATGTTCACTTCCATCCTTTTCTATTCATAAAGCATAACTCGGACGAAAGAGAAAGTAATCTAGCCACACATGATTGAAAAGGGCGAGCAAGAAGTGTGTTTTGTGAGCTGTCGTCGTACGCGTAGACGTTGTCGTCCTCGAATCTTAAACTCCCTACTGGGATTTTGGGACGGCAACACCACAAAATATTGTCTGCGTTGAAAGAAAATATATTCAAGTACTGGAGTCGCGCACACCCAGCCGTAAATACTTTGTAGTTTCGCCGTCTCAAAACAGCATCAGTTTTTTTAAAAATATGTTTGTGATTTCCCCAACAGTTACTAAAGCTCGCAAACTCTATAAAGTTAAGGGAGTGTCAGCTGCTATTTATAATTGGTTACCCTTAAGTAATCCATGGTCCGTGTAAGAACTAGGCAACGGCCTCCCATCGTCCTGCGGCATTTTCCTTTTCCCACACAAAAATGTTTAATTTTCATTCTGAGAATACATCAAACTGTGTATATCATAGTCTTAAAAAAAATGCAATGAAATTTTTTTAAAAGCAATATTATTTGTGCTGTAATAATTTTTCCAATCATGGGACTCAAAAACAAAGGCAGCGAAGACCTTTTTTTCTCAGATTTAAAAACGTAACAGAAACGTTTCAAGTAGAACGGAGTATGAATGAGTGAACTAGAAAGAAAGAAATTTGCTTACTGAAGAAGATATGGTCGATCTTCAAAAGTTAGCTAACGAGATAAATTGGTTTAATAACATTGTAGTCAGCACCTTTCTGTATTCCACGCAGCCGTTGACCTGCCTACTTCGTACTTGGATCGTTACCTAAATTATATATTTCTTACTCGTAAATTTCCCGCAACTATGTTGCTTTGTTTTTTGGAAAGTTACCATCGAGACTTTTCATTCGCCGTTTTGAATTTGCTGTTGGCGACATGGCAGGGCTCTTTTGCTCCGAACCGCGCATGTCTGTCCCAGAAAATAATTCCAGATCCTCCCGAGCCCGCAATCTATTCCAGCAGCAGAGACAAATAGCGACAAGCTGACGGAAAGTCCGGCGGAACTCTGGGATTTTAACTGCGTATATAACAGGATTGACGGCGGAGTTACTATAGTGCATAAACTTGAGAAACAGGGCTAGGCTTGGATCAAAAGCGGACCGACATTTTTGATATCCACAGAAGACAACCACGAGTTGCACTACAAAGAATGGCAGCCAAGAGATTAGAAAAAAGCCAATCACGAGCGCAATAGTGAAGGCAATGCGCATGTCACGTTTGATGGGTCGAGCTGAGTGAGCTGGCTGGATACGATTCCGTGCAACGATCCAGATTCCGGCATATGTAAACAAGATCACCACAAGTGGGAGCACAAAGAACACGTTAAAAAGGAATAGGATGTTTTCCTCTTTTCCCCAGTGTTTGATAGAGTAATCGTTTATTCCAGCGACCAGGGCGGGAACAACCCAAACAAACGCTAACAAACATACGTACGTATTTGCGTTGGCATTTCGATGACGCACGGGAAACGCAACAGCGTAATATCTCTCTAAGCTTATGACCATTAAGTGTAATATTGAGGCAACGCCAGCAAATATGTCTAATGATTTGTAAACATTTTGGAATGTTAGATCTCCCAACGAGTACAATAGCGTCATTAGCCACATCGAAACTGACACAAGTCCTACAAGCAAGTCGGCAACACTGAGGCTGACAACAAAATAGTTGGTACTTGTTCGGAGTCGCCTGTGACGTATGAACGAGCCAATCACGAGACCGTTACCAAAAACAGCCATGAACACGATGATTACGTAGAAAACACAGGAGGCAACGACGTCAGCATATTCGTAACCGTAATTGCCGATGAGAGGAGGAGGTCTGCCCGGAGACTTGGGCGGCTTCACTGGTATTGAGGCATTCGAAGTGTTCATTTTGGCGGGAAATATTGCTGAACATTTGGTTGTGACGAAGCCTACAACGTTAATGGTAGTTTGCAATTTAGTATGAGTCACTTGATGATAGTATCAAACTGGCTGATCATGAGTCGGTAAACTTTAACTACAGCTTGAACTTATGAATGTATATTTAATTATCTTAAAGACATTGTCTTTTTTCTTCTAACTTCTATAATGTTCTGACAAGACAAAGAGCGCCAGAAAGTCTGTCTGTCTGCCTGAGTCTCTTTCTGCCTGTCTGTATGCCTTCCTGTCTATCTTTCTGTCTAACTATCTGTCTGTCTGTCTGTTTGCCTTTTTGTCTGTCTGTCTGTCTGTCTGACTGATTGCCTGCCTGTCTGTCTGTCTGTCTGTCTGTCTCGCTGCCTGTCTTTCTGCTGTTGGTCTGTCTGTCAGTCTGTCTGTTTGTAAATCTTTTGATTGCCTGTCTGTCTGTATGTCTTGTGAGTCTTGTAAAAAATGTTGACGGTTGGCAAAATTGTGTACTTCGGTACGAAAGGCAACATTCGCTAAGACATCGATTGACAAATAAAGGCTTCAACAATCGTTTTCAAATTATATAGTGGCATAAAAACTGTTCAGTTAACCCAAATAAAAGAAAACACCTATCTCAAACATCAACTACTTGCATGGACTTGAAATTGCTTAGGCTATTGCTGCAGGAGAAAGGCAGACTTAGTAAACAACAATTCAACTTCAAACGACGACTTAGTGAATGGCGACGAATACCTGGGTATCACTCAGCATTTCGCTAGCGCTGCAACGACCCACTATCCGAAGACAGTGCTTAGCAAACAAGGTGAAGTTGTACTCCGCACTTTATGTAAAGTCCAGAAATTTGAACTATAATCGGGCATTCCGCAAGACCAGGGAATTATCCTTCGACACATCAGCCGTCCAGCTCGCGCCAAAGGGGTTTAATTATGACTAGTTAATAAACTTTCAACCTTGAACATTGGGTTTCAAGCGTTCTGATTGGTTCACTCAATCTCGGTTATCAGCATATACACCGAGTTGACCATATATGGAAACTGACTGTGTTCAAATTAACAAGACAAAGAACGCATTAACTTTCCAAAGACAGTCCATTTGAGTCAAAATTTGTTTTATTTATTATTTATCGACACGAAGCGTTAGTTTCTCAAGTTCTTCAACTATCTCTTGTTCTTCTTAACTTAAAAATAAAATTGGTGAACAGCCGAGGTTATCGTATCTAGAATTTATCCGTGCTAAAATGATTATGAGTTTAGGGTTGTATCACCAGATCTCTGAAATTGTTGCTTTATATTTAATTAATGCGAGCAGTTTTTATATCCAGCTTGAATATGCCAAAAAAAACTATAAGCAGCGACTTGCCCTTCAATGGGAAAACTCGGTGATAATGTGTCCAGAGTTTGTCAGACATTTGCAAAACCCTTTGTTTGCTTCATCCAAAGAGTCATCAGCAACTGTAGCAAGAAATAACAGACATGTCAGATCTTGTTGGCTAAGACAGACCAAGTATTGGCATTTTGGCGGGAAGAGAACATGTGGTCATTCCAGCCCGATAAAGGATGCATTGTAAACTCGCGTCCATAGAGGACAAGTGAAAGTAAGCCATTCGGACAGCTGTTCCTGTTAGAAATATCCGGCTTGTAGCAAATTAATTTCAATTTGAGCCAGTGGCCGTTTATTAATTAACTTTAGTGATAAAAAATGGCTGATTATTCGTTAAAATGAAGCTGATCACGGAACTTTGGTGTTTTGTTTTTCGCACGGACTGGAAAACATGTTTTGTTCATATACTTCACTGCAAAGAAAGGCCTCTCTTGCCATGAGATAAGTACTATAAGTACCGATGCCGTCTTTGCTTCTTTGTGTATGGAATGTTTCGCTGATAAGGAAGTTAGATAACGTTGCTTCTTATCGTTCACATGAAACTGACAGGATATTTTTATGTTACAATCTCGACGGTTTTGAGTAGTTTGATCATAAGCGGCGTAAGATTAAGAAGCCGTAACAACAGCAATAACTTGTTACTGTATGCCATATAATAACATATAACACATTACTTTAAATATCCAGACTTAAGAAAATGTAGCTACTACATAAATAAAATGAACGAAGTAAAGGGACATTCCATGGAAAATAAAACATTAGTTGATTAAAATACTGCGAACCACTAAAGAGTATCGCTTTTGAGCGTCGCATTAAAATATGGTTTGCTAAAGATTAGGAATTTAGTTTTTTGAAAACTACGCAACGGAGCAGAATCGTGGATGATGGGTCAAGTCAAAATGTGTCGTAACTGTAAGAACTAATAAACTAAGTCGTTTATAATCCATACCAGTATAAATAGCAAGACTGGCTACGCAGTTTGGGCGCTGGTGAAGAAACGGTAGACTAGTTCTAGCTAGAAATTTCGTACTATAAGAATGCATTTGATGAATTGAGCAAAACAGGAGCAAACTAACAACTTTATGCTTTAGCGCACGAGAAAAACGAAAACGCTGAATTTGGTTTCGAACCGAGGTTCATTGATACATTTGATATCTCCCTAATCTCCGGCTCTTTCCATTCTGAGATTTTCCCTTTCGATTGAGAATAGCCTTCGTTGTTCAGCGATGGAATTTAGAACATGCGGTCAGTTATTAATTCACTGTAACGACAACTAAATTTTCACTTAGCAATTCTGTATAATGAACTCACGACCATCTTGAATTTTCTGTGTCAAGCTCTATGCATCAGTAACTTCTTTTTGAAAGATTACATGAGGTACTTACCTCTCTATACTTATATTGATGGAAGCTGTTGTGACAGTATTCTAACTGAATGGAACAACGTTTACGGTTTGGTCCAATTTGCTTGCTACTCGGTGTCGAATTTCCGGCGTTCTGTTAAGACACTTCCAAAATCTGTTAGAGAAAAGTTATAGAAACGTAAAACAAACTTGGAAACATTTTTGATTGAGACCTTTCGTTGCTACGTGTCGAAAACATCCTAGTCTTTGACAATACAGAGAGACTCGCCGCTAGTAACGATTACGCTTAAGTTATTAATTTTCATCAGGATTTGACTTGTGTCAAAGGAACAAGGCATTGTACTTAACAAGACAAAGTGAAAAGCAATCCGAGGAATAATTAACTGCTATGGAAGGAAATGCAAATGATAGCTAGTGTCACCTCTTTTAGCGCACTTTGTTTGTTTTTTGCGGCTAATTCGCATACACTCTTTCTCAACCCAGAATAGCATCAGTTCTGGGCCAATCAACACGTAAAGCAATACTGGAGTGTATTGTTAATTAGCATGAGTAAACATTTAAAGCTGTACTCTGAGTGTATGGGGAATGTACAGTAGCTGTTTTGAGGCACAATTAAAATCATTCTAACTTTTAGATAAGAACAACTAGCAAAAAAATGCTGTTTTTCTCTACAAAATGGAAAAGCAAACTAACAGTGACAGAACTATAAGTAAAGACTAAAAACCCTAGTTAACCACGTTTTGTTATTAAAAGATTTTATCTGATAAACGTAAAATTAGCCTAATGAAGGCTGCCGTTTACAATGTTCTGTCGCTAACATAAAAGGCAGAAAAAGACAGCTGTAAAAAGATTGCAAAATCCTTGGATTAGGCCTAAAAGTAAAAAAAAGAACAAGGTGGCGTCTCCACCCAAACTTTGCAAGGGATCTACTTACATATCAAGATTCAATTTTTAAGACATAAATCAGTTTTTGAATTTTTGTAATTTCTTCTCTTAGATTTTTAAAGACTTGCTTTGAAAATATTGTCATGTTTGTGAACGATTGGAAAGTTTGGTTGAAAAGCGAGAAGATCAACCCTCTCCAGAAACTTCAGCTTTTCTCATTTCTATTGTTCCTGAAAGCAGTAAAAATGGAATCAATCCCTTGTTGATCAAGTTAGTCAGAATCGTTTGTTCAAACCTGTCTAAACCAAACCTTAAATTTATAAAAAGTTTTCTTAGTGGATGGCAAAAAATCAGAATGTTTCTTTATAACAATTAACCGAAACACCAAGACGGGAATCATAAAAAAAACGGCTGTGAGTCCAATTCATTCAACAAGGATTTTTTTTCTTTCATTTTTATTTTGCTTGGCCAATAGAATACTATAACAAAACTGTCCCCCATTTTTTATCCAATTCTTTTATAAGTGTATAAATAAGTTAGAAAGTAAGTAAGCAAGGAGATAACTAAGTAAATATATAAGTAAGTAAGTAAGTAAATAAATAAATGGTTAATAATCTACTAAACTTTTAAGGTAGTTTATTAAGAAAATTCTCTGCATTAGACAATTTTATGTAGCGCAGAACTGTGAAAGATATTTTCTAAAACTTGTGCAGTACTTGTCACCAAAAACCGCTTTGAAACTTATATATGCAAGATAATAATATATGCATCTTAAAAATGCTGTATTTTGATCAAACTTAGCTTTCGGGGCTGGGCATGCTTCAAAGTGCAGATCTTTACAAATTGGGAGAAAAAAGTTGCACTCGCACAATTTGGTCTTACCAACACAGAGAATGTTGACACCATTTTGTAGTTGAAACTGGTCCGTTCAGTAGCACTTTATCCGAAAACGACAAATGAGTTCGTCTCTAAACATTCACATGCACCCAGATTATGGCCAGCTGAAGGCAGAATCAGTAGTTCTATCTTATTACATGTTGAACAAACCTATATGTTGTTTACTCTGGCCGTTATTTGAAATCATTAGACTCAATAAGGACGCTATAAGATTGATAATACTCACACGTTTGAAGAGGAATGATACATAGAGATTGTGATGCGAAACAAACACAATTCAATATTATGACTGATTTGAATATATCTAATTGGCTTGCAATTACTTGTCGTGTAACTAATGGCCTTAAATATTTGTTTTATAATAAGTTTTCTTCGAAAGTGAAAATGTGAGGGTTGGCAAAGTAAAACCAGCTTTGGGTCTTCTCTATTTCGAAGTGTCATTTAACCATCAGTTTCCTCTCATAATCCTAGATTTCAATCTTGGTTTTTACTTTTTCGGTTATCATCGTATTATTCCGGCAAAAAATATTTGTCCCTCCAAATTTGAACGTGGAGGACTCCATTCAGCTAGTTTTGTTTAAGTGAAATAAAAGTCTTCGCAAATTTGAATGTGTTTCTTTCCGTTTCTACAAAACTTTATTATTTATCAAGGCGTATCCCGCTAAAGCTTAAACGTGCTTATTCTCGTATCTTTAATCAGTAAGATCAGTTTTAAAAGCCAGAATATTTGCTTCAGTTTTCGCCCGAATAAAAAATGTTACCACGTTGAATCATTGTAATACAAGGTATCAAGTATATCAATCAGTACCTTCCTCGTGGGTTGAAATACTACTTTAAAAGATTTCTCAGTTTGAAAACGACCCCCCAAGTTTTCTTGTCAAAATGAAAATGAGCAAACACTTTTAAGGGCTTTGGTTGATACTATTCATTTAGAAAAGAAATGTAAGTTAATTAGCATTGTGTATTTGAAAATAATTTTTCCAGCATTACGTTTTCCTGGCACAAAAACCTATTCTTCGTGTTGGTTAAGATAATTTCTATGAAAGCAGATAAAGTATTTTAGGAACAAGAACTAGCTGATAAAAATACATGTTTTTCCATTTTGCATAACGTAAACCTAGGCCTACTGCTAGTAATAAAATTCCTACTACTACGAAGAGCAACTAATACTATACATTTACTATACAAAATCTTGTATTCTAATTTAGATTTTATGTTGATTTTATCTAGTGGTTTATTTAATAATAGAATAGTTTGTGCACACTATTCCCCTTTTCCGAGCATTGCCTGCTAGCATTCAGCTGAGATTTATCAGTATAAAGGGTTAAACCTCTCTAAGTTATGCTAGTAAAACTGGCGTCAAATACTTACAGAAAATCTCGCACAAATCCAAAAATATGCTAAAATATTTCTTTAAAAAAAAGCGCTACTTCAACTTCAAAAACTACTTTATTTCAAACAAAACATAAAACTCCTACATTATATGCTCATACCAACAACAGATGAATCGAAACTTTTCAAGCCAACGCCCACTAAACAGCCATATTTGAAGCACTGTCCTGTGCCTGAAGAAAGTACATCCACCTTATAGGCTAGCATAACTTTGTTCAACTTCTGACTAAAATTTTTATCTTTCAATATATTAAAATCTTTTAATCGTGATATACTGCTCGATACGTAGCTTGCTGTATTTTGCCATTTTGCCAAGAAGGCGGCCAAGAAACATCTGAAGGAGAGACGCATGGACAGAATGACGTGGATAGACATAAAATTATTTAACTAGAAAGGCCCAAAGTTGGGTACTTTGGCACTCAGCGATTGATGGCCTATGCTGCGCGTGGAGCTATAATGGCTTAAGTTAGTAAGTAAGTACGGGTTTGAATGTAGTCAACGAGAGCACAATCGATATCCGCTGTTGAACAAGGCTATCAGAATTTAAAAACCCTTTCTGCGGTTGCAGGAAAAGACATGAACTGGACGTACTTAGATCGTCGTTCTCGTAGTGTGATAGAGAGTCTTTGACTCCTCCTGGACAGGACACTAACCTATATCACAGATTTGCCCCCAGCAGAACTGGTCTCATTTATAGAGCTGAGTCGGGTTAAGTGTTTTGCAATAAAAGGACACGTGTAGGTAGTCTGACCGAGGCTCGAGATGAGTCGAACATGCTAGCCGCTCGGCCACTGCACCTCCTACAGCGTAAAAAAGAGAAAAACTGCGAATCACTCTTATTCATTCAGTATTGTTAAATTAAAAACCCGAAACTGAGTAGAGATAAAACAAAATTAGCTATCGAGCCCAAGCCTCAGCTTGTTTTTAAATTGTTCTTAAAGTTTGGCCAATCCGAGTCTTGTTGTTCTTATTTAAAAGTTGTTCTTACAGGAAAAAGCGCGTCTTGAACAACAATCAGATATATTTTAAATTATTCGTCCGTAACCGAATCATTTTCGTTTAATGACAAAACAAATCAACTTCCCTCTGTATCATTAAGACTGACTGATGTGTATATATTCTCAAGTTTCATGGTTTGCTTCTGTTAATAAACGGCCTTAAACAAGATGTTAGCAACAATTGAAATATCGCCGGACAATGGATTTCGCAGTTTCCTTTCGATAAAAAAAAATTACAAATGCTCGGGTCTTCCTCTCTGCCAGTGGTGTTTAGGAAGTACGAAGAAATTAGTACAACGACTGCAAATAATACTACTATCAACCAACACAATTTGTGTTTAATTACGTACATTTATAATCAAATTCGTTTTTGTGTAAACACTATTTCAAGACATGAACTCTCCACTCTGCATTTGATAAACAGAAGCTGTATCATAAACAAAAATTAATGTTCTCCAGTTTTGTGATTGACAAGTTTTTTTTCGAACGCTTTTAAAATCAAGAATAAAGAGAATAAACAACACGTATAATGGCGTTTAGGCTGACCGGTTACATAGTGATTTATAAACTAGTTAAAGTTTGTTTATAAACAAGAGAAGTCTGATTAAAACTTTTAAAAAGCTAGTAAGGAGAGAAATGACTCTGGCTACGGAAAAATGTTTACTTTTAAGACATATTTGATCACTTCAGTGACCTTCCTCAGTAAAAGGTCTGATTAGCAATGTTCCGTTGGAACTATGCACTGTCATGAAACGCACACACGAACTCGTGCAAGAGGAGGCCTACTACGGGTCCTTAAGTCGCCGCGATTTAGAGCGATTTATTGCGACTTAAGGCAACTTAAGGCGATTTAAGGAAAAATAGAGTGAAAAATAACTGCGACTTAGTGCGATTTAAGGCGACTTAAGGCAATTTAAGACAACTTATGGACCCGGAATAGGCCTAAGAGGCCAATTGTAATCTCGAGTCACGCTAATAGTTAATATTAAAAAGATTAGGTTCAGTTGGTAAGAGCGACGTATATTTTTTTGTACCCACCGAGTTCAGATAGATTTTTCTCTTTCCTTTGTGTGGGTTTATGGGGCTCTTTGTTGATGCAATAGATCGGCGAAGTTCTGATTATTCGCCATATGCCACTGTAGGCCTACATTATTTGTGTATTTGAAAACATTGTAATTCTAGGTTTCGTCTTTAATGTTTTGAAATGTTACAAGGTCGTCTAACGCACATTGCTGCAGATACGGGTAAATTCTTTTTTTGGACAACATGTTCAAAACAGACAAGAAATCAGGCAACTAAATGTTGTTTTCGTTCTTATTGATTACCTGTTACGCTGTGATGATAGTCAGTAAAGGCCTCCCAATATCCTTTAAACAAGAAAACAACTTTTATACAGTAAATACACCTGCGGCGACGTCCTTAAGCTTTAAATAGCTTGTATCTCCATAGAGCTCTGTAGCAACACGAGTAACTAAGAGGCGCCTTATAAGCTGGGGCGAAACCACCCCTCAAATCGCTCATCAAGGGCGCGCGGTGTTGCTTGGGTAAAATGATATTCTCAACCGCCGTGAAAACGACAGGGGATCCAACACGTTTTTAGAAAAGACTAAACAAAATACACACAAAACTTATGCCAGGGCTTCGTTCATCACCGGCTAAATCTCAATTTTCCGTGGCAGGAAGAATTTACGATTAACGTCCCGAGAGAGGTTTTTATAATTGTTTTCGAGGAAAAGATTTAGCGCAATGGTACGGTCGTAAGAGTACGCAAACGGCGGCTTGTGTATAAGAGTTTCCATCTACGAGCAGAAAAAAAGGTAGTTGTTTTTAACCACGAAAATAGGCAAGTGAAAGACCCATCATAGAGAAAGCATGTATATTGAGAAAACAAATGCCGAAGAAGACACCAGATTCGCTTTAGAAGCTAAACCGCTAAAACTGAACAAAAACTCTGAAGGTCCTTAGTATGTTATGGTGAGTTCAGCTAATCTATCTATCTATGTAATGTAGTTAGGTACCAACTGCTGACCCCTAATAAAAGTGCATGAAGTATATTTGCAAAATCTGGTTATAATAATAATTGTGAGACGACTGGCCTTCCCTCCCAGACGGTCGCGACAGTTTACTTTTTTTCCTTTTATGTTTATCGACAACTTGCTTCATAGCAAGGGAAATTTGTTTTACTACTTTAAGCGTTACAACTATATTTGATACTCATAAACCTGAGCCACAACTTTTAACACGAACAGTGTCATGAACTATGAGTACTCATGTTGTTCTTGCTTACATTTAATTTGCAAATGAGGAAAATTATGTGGCAGCATTAGTTAACTCGCCTCCCATTTAAGACAACTATTTCTGATCTGATGAGATCAGCTCGAATGTGATTTTGGGATATATAAATTGATGAAAAAATATTACCAGCAGGGTAGCAGAGTAGCTAGGTGTCTGTAAGTAAGGTCCTGATCGAACATCGAAGTTTCCAGTTGAAATAAAGTGTTTAAACAAATATACTTATGAGCCTTTATTTTTGTTTCTCCTGGACAACAAGCCGATATTCCTGAATACGAACCTGCGATATGAAGTTAGCTTTTTGCTACTTAAGTTCCTTTTATTCAAGATTCCTATGCCCATCTCAAATGATAAGTTCAAGCATGAAAACTACAACTGCTCAAAGTTAGTTTTTTGGCTTTCTCTGGCACAGTGAGGCAGTTTGTCTGTTAATCATTGATTTTAAACCTTTTGCAGGTTCATGAGCACAGAGAAGCTCTTGGCAACAATTTTAC
>JAOBRD020440719.1:0-10029 GCA_027575215.2 Hydrozoanthus sils | reverse complement strand
ATCCCCTGTACAGTAATATTATTGGGTTTCCTCCTTCCCTCCTGTGACCAGGATCCCCTGTACAGTAATATTATTGGGTTTCCTCCTTCCCTCCTGTGACCAGGATCCCCTGTACAGTAATATTATTGGTATTCCTCCCTTCAGTTCTCCCAGTAACTAAAATACTTTAGATTAATCTTGCTGTATGATGTTCTCATGACATGTAGGTGACAAATGATAATTCTGTCAACAGTACAACCCTGTATTTGATGTTGTGGTGTCTGCAGACAAGGCTGCAATGGTTGAATACTGGTCAGGTGTGAAGAATGATTTCAAGTTTCCAAAGAATGTGGGATTTCAGTACAAGACAGACACTGATCTTTTTGAGTTTATTATGGTATGTAAAGTTAGGATTATTAATACTCTGTAAATTTTTTTAATATATGTGACCTTGTTTAGCCAGATTACTTATTAATAATATCATGCTTTTCTCTGTATAATGAATTTTGCAATACAGTGATACAGTCTGTATGTCATAACCCAATGTAATTCATGACCTTGCTCACCATATGAGTTCCCATAGCTCAGTGGTAGAGCATCTGAATGGTGTACTTCTAGAAGATCATGTGTTAGATTGTTATCAGGAGCTTGTTTTTTCATAACTATACTATCTTTTTATTTATTCGTGTAAATATCTAACATGTATGCATTTAAATGAGCCTTTGCTCATTTGTGATATACTTGAACAAAAATACTACTACTACTACTATTAAAGTACTACTACCACTTGTAGTTCTTAAAAAATTTGAATAAAAAATTGATATCGAATCATTTTTTATTTCTTTTCAGTGCAAGACAGTTCCTGTAGCACTAGCATTTTCACCAGATGGCAAGTTGTTTGCAACAATGGCTACAGATCACAGGGTAATAACTCTTGTTTATAAGACAGATCTTTTTCAGGGGTGGATTGGGGAGGGGAGGGGGGTTGCTTTACCTTGAGTCATGTATTTTTTCCCCTTCATTTTAGAAACATAATTCTTATGCTTTTGAAACTTAATAATGAAAAGAGAAAAGCAGTTCATAAAAGCACAAGAATGTCAAACCAAATACACTAAAATGCCCAGGAACATCTGAAATTTCAAAATTTGCCCTAGACCCCGCCCGCCCTTCCCAGATGCTCGCACTTTTAGTACATGTTTGGTGCAAGGGTTGAACACATGCCTATAGCATGAGACTTTAAACCCCCTCACCAAAATCCTAAATCCACTCCAGTTTTTCCTTCATTGTGAGATTGATATCTCAGGGTGACTAGATATGTAACAAGGTCAGCTAAAAGGGGCCCATTTCTATTTTATTTTTAAGAAGTTTGCAATTTTTATACAATACTAAATAAATCTGAATCCAGATTTATGATATTTTTTGTTATGGTTTGTCACAAGTAAAATGTAACTTCCACTTGCCATTAAAAGTACACATGACTCAATTGACACAGTCATGCATGGCTTGTACTCATGAGTTAATACAGTATGTTGAGTCATTCAGCAAAAGTGGTTATTGTCATTCATCCAGATTCAGTTGTAGTAGGAATATATATATTTATTTAATGTATTAATTGATTTCTGGAATTTTGAATTACCGGTATACTTTTATAGCAGATGTTTTGGCCAAAACCGTTGGTCTTCATCAGTAAAGTTGGTCACATGGCAGTTAATTCCTTTCCTTTGTGTAATGTGATGACAGTGGTTCCTCCTAAACATTGACATTTTTCTCCCAAAGGTTCGAGTATTTCGCTTTCTTACTGGAAAGAAGGTTAAAGTGTTTGATGAAACACTTCAAGTCTTTACAACAATGCAACAAGTAGGTTATTACACATCCACAAGACTTTACATGCAGTAGAAATTTACATAGATCATTCTTCATTGATGTTCAAGAAAAAATAGCTGCCAAGGTTCATAATTATATAAGCATGCATTCTCTGTGGGGGTGGGGTACATGGGGAACTTTTAATGCCTACAGAGTATGAAGAAATCATTGAAATAATTATTTTTAGGACTCTGTACCACCGAAGTTTCCATGTACAATACAGATACTACTTTGAAGGTCTTGTTTGTTAAAATGATGTACAAGAACTAAGTAATTTACTACCAGCAAAGATGGAAGGACATTTAAAGAAGGTTAAACTAACACAGCTTGTCTGTCTGCTGTAACTGAGAGGCGTTGTTTATCTCTCTTTAATTTTTACTGTTATAGTAGGGTTATCCATTTTTACCATCATTTTAATTCGATGAGCGTACAAAAACATACAGCACAGTGGGAGGGAGAATGACGATATTACTATTTGAACAAGGTAAAATTAACAGATATCCCATGGGTTATCCATAGGTGAGCGCGCAAAACGTACAGCACAGTGGTAGGGAGAATGACAATATTATTATTTGAATAGTTAAAAAGCAAGTTTTAGCTAACAATTGTATACAATGATTAAAGCTCATCCCTTTTAATTTAAAAAAATCCTGAATTTGCTATTGCCTGATGAATGTTTCTACCAAAGCCTGATGATACACATCACTTATGTCATAAACAACCTCTGACATGTGTTTTTGAGTCGTCATACAAGAAATCAAAAGCCATCTTAAGCTGGTCATTTTTGCTGTGAATTTGGCTTCTCAAAACAAAAAAACTTAATAATTTATTAATTTAAAATTATTTAATTTAATTTAAGAATTTAAAATTATTTCTATTTCTAAAATGTTAAACAATTTGATAGTTGTGAGAAAAATATTTTATGTCTTTCTTGCTTCAGTTTTCCTTCAAAAAAGGTTGTCATTACTCATTGTCAGCTGTCAATGCAATACAATTAGATAAAATAGCTATGTTTGATAACATTAGTTATTATACATTTCTCATTGGTATAATGTTCAGGTGTGCTCTCACTGAGTCTACTTTTCAAGCCTGATTTGTAAGCTAAGTCCATAATTCATGTGAAATGCAGAAACAGCAACAGTTACCAGACATGGAATTTGGTAGAAGAATGGCAACAGAAAGAGACCTGGATAAGTCTGATGCTTTCAAGTTCTCCAATATAGGTAATGTCAGTTTAAAACCTCTTGTGTCAGCAAGTATTTCTAAAAGAATACCATAATGAAGCTTTGTACAACCTTGGGTTTCTTCTTCTTCATGTAAGCAACCATGGGTACAAGGTTATGTTCAATCTCGTTTTAATAATATTATAAAGTTTGTGCAGTATATTCATGACATCAGTATATGCTGCAGAAATCCTTGGTTTGATCCTTTGTTCTTGATCTTACCAAAGTTTTTTAAGTTGGATTTCAGAAGACTTGCTGTCTTTGCACTACCATCTTCAAATGACCATATCTTCTTCCTTGATAAAGACATTAAAGGAACACTCCACTGTACAATATTAACTGGTCTCAAATAAAGCTTTTGTTAAGTCTGTGTCCATCGCAGCTGCTCAAATTTGATGATCCTGTACATAATTCTAATGCCAAGCAACTTAGTTTGATAATTTCCTTGGTTTGAGTTTCCCATGTGCTGCCATTTTGAAATGTGACTTGTTTTAGTTGCAGTGCCAGACCCCCTTTCATTGGTTGTTGTTGTATTCATCAAGAGTGGAGACTGGCACTGCAACTGAAGCATGTCACATTTTAAAATGGTGGCGAGTGGGAAATTATCAAATTAAATTGCTTGGGGTTACCCTTATATACAGGATTATCAAATTTGAGCTGTTGATATGGACACAAACTTGACGACAGTTTTGAGACGAAGAATGTCACACAGTGAAGGATTCTTTAAACTGTAACTAACATTCCAGCCTCTCGACTTAAAAAACCAAAGATAGGGTTATCATGGTGCTGTGGTCTGAGAACCATAATGAACTACATACCCTTGGTCTTGATAACTGGCAGCTTCAAGTGAAATGAAAAGATTGTAAGGGTGGCCAAACAGTTAGGCTTGTGTCCCCACTGCTGTGGAGTCAGTGGAGCCTGTGGTTCAGCAAGTGGGCTAAGATTTAGTTTGTTGATCTCAATCTGACTGTAAGGCTTTTTCTCTTGGTACTCCTATTTCCTCCCTCGATAAAATAGACACCCAGGAAATTTTACCTGTGGTGCTGTGCTCCAAGCTGTACAGTGGCAGCAATTGTGTACATGTCTGTCAGTCCCTTTTCTGTGTGTAATAAGTAAGCCTTCACAATCTTTTGGTCCATCTTTGTCAAGTTGCAGTAGCTGAGCAGTTAGCATGTTGGTATTGTAAATCAGGGTCGTGAGTTCCAGCTGTTCAGTCCACACTTACTAGATGTTACTAGTTACTGTTTACAACAGCCCATTAGTGTGATTTTTATCATAAAGGACCAGAGAAGAGTTACCCAAAGGGATCAAGTAAATTATTTGAAATGGACATAAGGTAAAAGTTAGTGAAAATCAGTCGTACGATGGCATTTTTTTTATGTACCACAGCTGTGGCTATATCAATTAAATTGTGTACAGTACCGGTACAGTGATTTTTTACCATTGAAGTTTTTGTCCAGTTTTACAGTAGGAGGACTTAAGGTACACTCTGGGTTCAATATTTTTTGCAGTGTTTGATGAAAGTGGGTACTTTCTTTTGTATGGTACAATGCTTGGAGTAAAAGGTAAAGTACATTATTGAAAGGCCTTTAAAGCAAGAGTTAATTATAATAAATATTTTCAGAAAACAATTTTTTTCAAAACACCACTTTTTTGTTTACTGTCTGGCATTACCATGCCTTCATCTGTGCCTATGAGATGGAGTTACTTGATAGGTATTTATGTTATTTTGACCTATCGCAAGATTATACCATAGGAAAATGTTCATAGAGAGAATTAAAAAGACAAGAATAACCAAAACACAAGAATAACCTAGAGGATTACAAATTAAATAACTTGAAGTAACAAGTTTAGCTTATCTTGAGAGAAAAACCCTTCATACTTTTTCCAAATTAATGAAAACTGTTGATTTTAAATTGTTAAAATCAAAGCAGGCTAATAAGTTGTTGGATTCTCTGATATTCCCAATTTTATAGTGCCTAATTTTTTGTTTGAACAAAACGCGATTTTTTTATGAAACTGTTAACTTGGTCAACCCTTGTCGCTGATCATAAGGATGACAGGCTCACTGTGACAGGAATTTGCGTCTTGTTGCATCAAAATAGAAACAACTTTGTTGAAGGAGGGAAGTTTTAGAGAAAATCACGCCAAGTTTTTACAAGTGCTCCATTGTTGTGGCTGTGCAAGGAGCAGTGTTCCTTAATCTACATCATATTGACTCGGTATTTGGTGTTCCAAAATGGTGGCAATAATATTTTTTGTTTTAAAAGACTGGTAACTCATTCACGTTTTGTTCCAATCAAAAAAGTTTTTCGGAATTGTTCATTGTAAGATATGTACTTTAGAGAAAAGAAAGGTTATGGGCATTTTAGCTTATGACTGTAAAGTAAACACTGATGATGATAAGATAATGATGATAAAAGTGGTAAATCATGATTGTGAGGATAGTGATGATGGTTGTGATGATAGTGATAATTATGGTGATGATGATGAAAGGTAAGGTATATTGATAGTAGTTGTGTTGTTGATATTGATGTTGGTGATGATGATATTGATAATGATGATAGTGGTGATGATTGTAATTTACAACAAGGGTGGTAATGTTAGTAA
This sequence comes from Hydrozoanthus sils, assembly GCA_027575215.2. Lineage (NCBI taxonomy): Eukaryota > Metazoa > Cnidaria > Anthozoa > Zoantharia > Hydrozoanthidae > Hydrozoanthus > Hydrozoanthus sils. The sequence continues at coordinate 4,354 of JAOBRD020440719.1, read as the reverse complement.
TGCTAGTAGTGATAGCAGTAATATAGTAGTGGTGTTGATGCTTGTGATGATGATGGTGATATTGATGATGAGTGTGATAGTGGTGATAGTGATGGGTGGTGTTAGTGATAATGTTGCAGTAAGGGTGACATTAATGATGATGATGGTAATGGTTTCTGGCAATGATATGGAGGCAACATTAGGTTTTATTTTTCCACCTTTGCTAAGAATGATGACTGATGATTGTTACAATGATAATACTGGGTGTATTTTGATGATGGCTTACTAGTTCAAACTCTGCTTGATATAGAACTTTCTGTAGCATTTACCACTACTTAGCTGCATATAATAATAATAAATACAAATCATGAAGACTTCAAATATTTGTTTGTGCATCTGTTTTGTAGCTTTTCTGACAAACAATTATATTTGAGTTGTCGTAAGTTTAATATATTATGTAGATTACTAGGCAGGTGTTTCTAGCTGGAGTATATAATCCAAAACCAACTAAAATAGGATCTGACTTTAATTATATTAAACACTCATCTTTTGTCATTTCTAGTGATCAACCTTCACACAAACAGATGTGTGCGAATGATTGGAAAGGTATGTGTCCTTCCATAATTTTATATGGTATTAAGTACATAAATACTCGAAAACTACCAGCCATAAATTGTTTTTGTTTTGTTTTGGTAAGAACTGTGCAGGTTGTTAAGTTTTTATGCCTATTTTGGTGTTTTCCAACCTGGGCTTGGATGTTCAAAGGTTGGTTAACTTTAACCCTTGATTAAGCTAAAATTCAAGAATTACTTAATTTCTTCTCTAAGGAAGTTTTGCAGTTCTCACAAGATTGGTTTAGATTTTCCATGAAAAAATAACAACCCAGCCCAGGTTGGAAAACAGTTTCTAGGCAATTGTGTTCAAAGCCATTAAACAATTTAAACCTGTCTTGGTCACCAGATGGAGAATGTGAGGTTTTTGAACCTCGCTCTCTACCAGGGAAGGCCAAAGAAAAGCACAGCAGCTGTCACTTTGGTAAGATTGTTGTTTATTTCGTCATTGTAATGGTACTTGTTGTCATCAGTTGATTAGCCTTATTTTCATTATTGTTATGTTCGTTATTATTATTAAGTGGTTGTACCAAGTGTAAGGTTATGACAAAGTAAAACAAAATGGACAGAGTAAATTGATATGCATGGATCGAAGAAAGTACTTTTAAAGAAAAAGCTACAAAAAAATTGTGAGTTAAGTTCTGGATTGAGGGTCAATCACCTTATCTTTGTGCGTACTTGAATCATTTGAGGTGGTAACCATCAGGGGAGGAAAGATGGGTTTGGGGTTACTGGGACCCCATCCACCTCCAATAGTTTTAGCTGGATCATTAGCATAACAATCAAGTGTTTTAAAGTGTTTGGACATGTTTTGTTTACTTCAATCAGCTATGAAACTTAATATTTATTTGAATATACATTGTTTCCTTCACTTTAGAGACCTATTTTCCGAAATGCTTTCTGAGAATGCATGTTTCCATATCCTTTCATCCCCAACTTTTTAACAATAATCTCTCAGTTGAAACTCCCAAATGATTTTGTTTCCTGTTAGTCCTTCAGAAGGATTAAACTAGCAGAGTATTCAATTTCTTTCTTTTGTCTTCAAGGAAATGGAAGCAGTGGATAATCCCTCGTTTAAGAAATCACTATCAGATCCAACTCTTCTGTGCACTGCATACAAGAAGAATCGCTTTTACATTTTTTCTTCAAGGGAGCCTGACCAAAGGTAAACTTTAGAATCTTTAAAAAAAAAAGTAAACTTTTTTTGTTCTTCCTAGTGATCCCTTGCCCTCACAGACCAGAAAATAATCTGTTAATTCCGTGTTTATGCCCTTTTTAGTAAAATTGCTTAGGTAATTATGGAGTTATGCAGCTCTCAAATCTGGAGGCTGACGTGTTATACCACTTGCCATTGAATTCGTCAAAAAATTAAGACATAAACAATTCTAATAGATTTGGATCGAATTAACAAGTTTTCAATATGCTCTTAATAACCGTGGGCAAGGTGATTTTAAAAACGGTTTTAAAATCACCGCCTCACATTTTGTGGATTTTCAGAGGCAGAGATTGACAACTTGAAGCAAATTGCTATTCAGAAAAGCACCAGACTTTTAGCAAAGTTGTCGATAACACTTTGAAGTCATGCATTATCATTATGAAATTTGTGGTATTAGAAAAAATTAAGACTCCGGGTGGAAGTTTTTTCAGAATTTGATACACGCGAATGAGAATTAAAAATAATAAACAAAACTTTAAGCAATTTTTAACAAGCCAGCTTTCTCTCTCTGATAATCACCTGAGTAATTTTATCAAAACAGTCTCTTGACTCAGGTGTTGCATAATCCCTTCAACTTTGCCTTTGAGATTATTCACCAGATATTCGCTTTGCCTTCCTAAAATAAGTCTTAGGTATTCTGTATTTGCTATTTCGTTTGGATAAGTTTTTGCTCTTTCTCTTAAGGAAGACAGGTATAGTAGTAAGATGTAAAGCTCTGTGCCGCCATTGTTGTTTTTATTGCTAACACTATTTTGATTAATACTGTTTGTGATTATCAATACATACTTATCATTCATTACATATTTTCTACTTAGTGGAGAAAATGATCGGGACATCTTTAATGAAAAACCAACCAGAGAAGAAATGCTGACAACTCAGGTATATTCTGAACTTTTTCAATTGACATTTTTTATTTTTTCTTTCTCCGTCCTGTCCTCTACTCTAAGTACTCCACTCCATTCTTCCGTGTTCCATTCCACTCCACTCCATTCTACCCCATTCTTTTCCACTCCATTTTTCGCTGCTCCATTCCACGCCACTCTATTCTTCTCCTATCACGCTACTCCTTTGTGCACTCCATTCTCCTCCACTCCAGTCTGTTCTTCTCCACTTCATTCCACTCCACTCCATTCTTCTCCGCTTCATTCCTCTCTTAACCCCATTCTCCACTGTTCCACAACATTTCATTTTTTTTTCTACTCTATTCCTTTGTGCACTCCATTCTTCTCCACTCCATTCCTTTCTCTTTTCACTCAATTCTTCTCCACCCCATCCCACTCTACTCTATTCTTCTTCCCTCCACTACACTGCACTCCATTCTTCTCCAATCCACTCTATTATTTTCCGCCCCATTCCTCTCTCCACTCCATATTTCTTCACTCCATTCTTTTCCACTCTATTCCTCTCTCCTCTCCATTCTTCTCCACTACATTCCATTCTTCTCCAATCCACTCAACTGCACTCTATTCTCCTCCACTTCATTCCATTCTCCACTCCACTTCACTCCATTCCACTCATTCCGTTCTTCTCCACTCTTTTCCTCCTTTCTCTACTCCATTCCATTCCACTCCTCTCAATTCCACTCCTCTCCATTCCACTCCTCTCCATTCCACTCCTCTCCATTCCATTCTTCCCCATTCCTTTCCTCTCTCCACTCCACTTCACTCCACTCCACTCCATTCTTTTCTACTCCACTCACTTTTTTCCTCTCCTCTTCCCTCCTGCATTGCTTGCCTTAGCTTGAAGATAGTGTTGAGTTGCTTTGTCATGTAGTATTCAAATGTTGTTTGTTGCAGGGCTCAGCAGCACCAGAAAGACTCCCTGAAGAGGCTACGATGCACACATCCATGGGAGATATTGTTATAAAATTATTCTCAAAAGAGTAAGTATTTTTTTGTACCTCGTCGATGTAGTTTCTTATAGTAAACAACTTATGTAAGCTTTCAATAAGATTGTATTGAAACGCGAGCAAATACTGGAAAGGCTACTGAATATATTCGTCTCTAAGAGAATTCTCATTCTCTGTGTTTTTAGATATTTTGTCAAAGCTGTTGATAAAATGATCCGATAAACCTACATTAGTGATTACTTATGTTCATCTGTATAAATTGCTGTGTAATGGTGACCTTTGCTCGCATTGCTGTTCAAATATGGCCGAAAGAATTTCTTCTCATTGCAATCCGTGTGTAATTGAACGTGAACTGACCTTGTTAATATTGTTGATGTTTAGATGTCCAAAAACAGTTGAGAATTTCGTGGTCCATAGCAGAAACGGATACTATAATAACAACATCTTCCACAGAGTTATTAAACAGTTTATGGTGCAGACTGGGGATCCACTGGGTAGGTATCGGTTTTGTTTCATAATGTCACCAGCACTTGATCAATGGTCGCATTTGAACATTCTATAATGAAAATAGAGTATAAAATACAGAACTATACAGTATTTAGGTAAAGGTAAAGGTAAAGGCTCCGTTATTTAACGTCGGTAGTTCCTTCAGCTCTCAGAGAGTGCTGCTATCAATGGAAGCCGACGGTGCGCCCTTTA
>JAOBRD020440611.1:0-18438 GCA_027575215.2 Hydrozoanthus sils | reverse complement strand
TACAAGCATTTTAACAAAGAAGTTAAAGGCCTGAAAAAATGTAAAACTTATCTGCCAGTATGGTAATTTAACTTACCCCTCAAAACTCTTAGCCAGTTTTGCAGGCTGTCCAAACCTCTGGAGGTTTGAAAAGTCTGCAAGTGTTTGCAAAAAATAAAAGCACTATTTTTTGAGTTTGACTGACATTTAGTTCTCACAAGGCTACAATCCTACAGCCACTTCATTTTAAAACTACTGCCAAAGGCAATGAAACTGAGGCACTTGCCCCTGTTAAAAGGTTTATATCAATTTCTTTTCATTTTTGGAAAGGGGAATAGGAAAAACACACATTACATGGCTAACAAATAGGCTAAACATAAAGAGGCAAACAAGAAAATATATGTAAACACTGTGGTTGTGGGAGTTTGAGCTTGTTAGTTAGCTAAGCTGAGCTAACAAGGCCCAACAAGATTGAAACAGCTGCCCATGGCTGCTAACACCCAGACAGTTGTTAGGGTTCAGAACAGGCTTTTGTTCCTTCTGACCCATTAGCTAGGCCTTAGTGAAAATGCAAGGCTGCATACTGCGAGATATTAAACATGTCAGTGGAAAGACCTGATTAGAAGATCAGACAAAGCCAGAATTTGCAGTGCCAGACAGCTGTTTCGTCCTTTTTGGGACTCGTCAGTGACATGTAGCAATCTGAATAGATGCAGTATAACAGAGTAGTGAGTTCTAGTTTATTTTATTTTATTTATTTGTTTAGTTTAGTTTTTTAGTTTATGAGTTCTAGTTCTAGTTTTAGTTTTTTTAAATTGATTGTGACAATTTAAGGCATTCCGTACACGGTTCTTGCATTACAGTTTATGGGCCTTAGTGCCATTTAATGGGCTGTATCTCTATATTATATGTATTTTAAACTTTAATTTGTCAGCTAAATACAAACCATTAAGACCCTCAGATCCTAGAAAGAGAACTTAACCATGAAATGCCTCAGTCACAGACTGTTATCATTGAACACAATTTCCAGTCTCAAGCCCTGATAGTTAAAAATGAAATTTTGAAAACCACAGTATGTACTTTTTGATTTATTGAGAATGACGTAAAATTTTATTTTATCCTAAATTATAACATGTGCAGTAATGAGTAATTGGTAAAGTTAGCAACTACTAATTAAAACTAAATTTGGTTCAATCTAGAATCTCCTAGCTAATATAACTAACTCTTGAAATAAAATATTAACTAAAACTGCTTTCCAAACAACCACATTCCCAGGATTCGTTCATACCCACCCTTCTGAACAGTATGCAAAAACCCTGGAAAAGAGGTTGGTTTCCATGGGCATCAAAAAGCAGCTCACTGTCTTTGGCCATTATGTTGGTTGACTGTTGCTGGCACAGCTGAGATTCATGGTTCTACAGGGTTTATAGCTGCCATTTTTTCATATATTCTACCTCCATTTAAACAAACAAGCAGTATGTTCCATTAACGACAGTTTTGTAAGTTGTAAATCAGTATGGAGTCTGCTCCTAGGTCTGAAAAAAAACCCAACAAATTAAGTAAATTTTAGGTCAATTGTACTCTTGTGTACATATTTAACCACAACTACCAGAATGCTATGCAAGGTCTCTTTTGTCCAAGAAATCACACCAATTATTCAAAAATTCTCAAAGGAATTTGTGCATCTGAATAACAAAGGAAATTAAAAAGGACTCTCGTATTGTAGTTGTCAGGACAATAATATAATTGATGCCATATATAGTGCAAATGGTTTAATGCTATTATAAATCTGTCTTCTTTATAAGAACAAAATTTAGTTTAAAGTCCCTATACAAGCTAATTTTCCTGTTTTAGATGCAAAGTAGAAAGTAAGTAAATTTTAGGTCAATTGTACTCTTGTGTACATATTTAATCACAACTACCAGAATGCTATGCAAGGTCTCTTTTGTCCAAGAAATCACACCAATTATTCAAAAATTCTCAGAGGAATTTGTGCATCTGAATAACAAAGGAAATTAAAAAGGACTCTCGTATTGTAGTTGTCAGGACAATAATATTATTGATGCCATTTATAGTGCGAATGGTTTAATGCTATTATATATCTGTCTTCCTTATATGAACAAAATTTATTTTAAAGTTCCTATACAAGTTAATTTTCCTGTTTTAGATGCAAAGTAGAAACCTCTCATAAAGAGAATTTTCAAAAATAAAACATAAACCTTGAAGTTTATCCAAGATCATATTCTCTTCTGACTTCAGAATCATTGCTTTCACTGCAACCCAGTTGTCATCCTCCAATGGGGACAAGGTTGGAGATTTCTGTATAATAATATAATTTAAATTTAAAATTATACATAACAACAAATTTAAATTAATCAACTCTTTCACTAAACTATAAAAAAAAGTTCTGCTTTCACCGATAATCAGTTGAGACCTTCAGAACCAAGTACAAGTTTTTATACCATTATCAATGCTGTGCATTCTGGCCATAGTTGTGAAGAAATCATGCTAACTTGTTGTGTTGCCAAAATCTTGTTGTCCATATGTGCTGAAATTAATGTAGATCTCATTGTAAACAAGATGACCATGACAAGATTTTAGCAACACGGCAAAATGAAATGATTTCTTTGCAACTCCAGTATGTGCAGTATGAGAAATGAGAAAATTTCTCGAGGTTCGGCATACAAGAGTAGCTCACTTTGAGTGTATTCTTGTTGAAGAGTTTTCTTGTTGAGAGTATTCTTGTTGAAGTGTATTCTTGTTGAAGAGCTAGATATAATTTTATATTTATAAATTCTTCTGTTTATAATAATTATACATTATAACACTATACATTTAAAAATAATAATTATACTAAGCTGAACATTGGATTATTAAACTCAGCTGTACGTGTATATTATTTACCTTGCCTGGAGTTATAAGTTCAGCTGCTTTCAAGTTTTCTCTGGATATGTTATACTCAACAAGAACATACCTGCAGTTAAAAAATTAACAAAACATAATATTTATTACATTCATGCTAAAACTAAAACGGATAATATTTGAACAATTTTGTCCTTGGTTTGATTTGATTTTCTTGATAAGTTTCAAACTCATTATCACACATTTACCATGTGCAAAAACAAAAGAAACTAAATTTAAACCAAGGATAAGAATGAACCACAAGACATAGACAATGCTTCTGAGGAGATAATAACTATGTGGAAAATCCCATGCATCACATCTTTGAAAGTTATTTCCAAATAGTTCTAACATTAGTAACTAATTGCTGGCCATTGTAAGTATAAGAAAAAAAATGCCCAGATAATTCACAAGTTGCAAAAATGATGTTCATGATATTCCATGGGGGAGCTGGAGCTTAATGCAGTAATTGCATATTAAACAACAATTAAGGTTATGAGAAAAAAATTTTTTTTTTTTGCTTAACTCATAAGTTAGAGTATCTTGAAAGCAATCATCAAGTGAGTACCATCACTCTACATAGAATTTATGCAATGTTTTCCAAGCCTGAGTACTTAAATCAATTTTATTAATTATGATGACTTGTGGGTTAGACATATAGTGAATTAGATTTTTACAGCTGCTACAACTTTAAACTTACTAAAGTGCATATGCTGCAAAAAATTTTATTAATTCAGTGAATAGTCCTTGCTAAATGAGGAATAGCAGTGAAAAAAGTTTGTAAAGATCTTTTAAGGTTCAAGATTGAGATGTTAGAATTTAAAGTTTTCAACTTCTGGATGATATCATGCATATGTATGGTCCAAAAATGGATAAATTAATTTGAGCCAAACATGCACTGCTGAAGTGTCTATTTCGACATGCATCAGCAGCCCAAGTTTGGCTTAAATACATCCAAAGGTTATGGATTGGCAGCAAATTTAAATAAAACACAAATTTTTCAGAACCATACATGACGTCATTGGTTGAAAACTTTAAATTCTAATATATACAGGTCTCAAGAACCTTAAAAGATTTTGACAAATTTTTTCTTTGCTATATAATTCCTCATTTAGCAAGGGCTATCCACCGAAGTAATAAAATTTTTCACTTAATATGCGCTTTAACTTGACCATGCATACTCTGGAGTCCTGAATAATAGTATAGCCAAAAAATGGTACAGTGTTGAAAATCTTCTAAAAAAATTGATAATGGTACAGGGCAAAACTTTAAAGTGTATTTTTCGGAATTGTGGAACTTAAAGTGTTAGAAAGTATGTCAAAAAAGAAGAAAAATGTTGGTTATTTCATTACAATAACTCCTTTGGTTGCTGAGATTTTATGGTTTTCAAATATGCAAATTAGATAAGTTGTGACGCATGTCAGGAACTCAGATGAGAGTAAATTATAAAACAACAGTTATCTCTTGAACTACTTCTGCAATGGACTTGAAACTTGGCAACAACTTCATACTCATTAAACGACATTCAGCTATAGGAATTTTGATGTTGCCATAGCAGCATGACAGTCATAGACCTCATGTTTCTAAAATTTAAAACTTCCTTTTTTTTACTACTTGAAAAAAGCAGTTACAGTCACCCACTGTGGTATTCACTATATATATATATATGATGCAAAAGAAAAGACTTTATTTGCATTTTGGTGCAAGAAAATTATTTTTTACTTCAAAACAAAAAAGGGCTGGGACCAAGGATGTTGCCATAGTAACAGCATAACAAACATCACAGCATGTGTATTTGTTATTGTAAAACATTTGTGCAAAGTTTCAGGATCATTGATCTGGTATTTCAAGAAATAGTTGTTGTTTTGTGATTTTTCCACTTTTCAAGTTCCTGACATGACGTCACAACCTATCAAATTTGCAGAAATTATTCAAAAAACCTTAATATCTCAGCAACAAAAAAAGCTATTTTAATGAAATAAATGACATTTTTCATCTTTTTCAAAAAACTTTCTAAAACTATAAATTCCAAGATTCTGATATGTATAAACTTCAAAAATCAATAAAGTCTATTAACTAATACTCAAAATTTACTTAAATAATTATTACTACTATTTAAAAAAAGGTGTCTCGATCTTGAATTATGCATGAATCAGGTGTACCTATACAGTGATCATGGTGTTCATGGAAGAAAAGTCATTTTAAAATTTATTACAAACTTCTGAGTGGCAGACTGACACAACAAGAGTGAAAAATGTTGAAAACTAATAAGCATACCTGTGTCCAAATTAAGCTCTATAGATTGGATTTAAATTTCTCAAAAAATCCTTTAAATATAACTGCAGTCAAATTAAATAATTATTAGGAACTCATTGACAAGCAGTTTTAAAACTGATAGGTATTTTTAGGGATGAAAATTCTTATCCCTTGGTATTTGTCAGCCTAGGGTGTTTTGAGGACTTTTCCAATAGTCACCCCTATCCTTTTTACCCAGAAGTACCCCCCCCACCCCCCAGAGTAGCCAGACTTAGACACTTACTTTCTGGCACTGACGATTCCTTCAACCCGCAATTTAATTGTTTTCACTAAGTCCTAAAAAAAGTTTAGAAGATATTATTACCATGTCCAGACAAATAACTGTAGGTCATCATAAAAACCTCTGTATCTGTGATTCTGTCAGTATTAATGTTGAATATTAAATATGTAGTTCTTATTGCAACTCATGTACAATAGTTCATGTTTTTTTTATGAAATAAACAAAATAAAACAAAATGTAGCAAAATATAATTTAGAAATATTAAACACCAAATTTGAGAATTTGAATTCTCGGGTAAGATCGATTGCTAAATTGAATGTATGATCACAAGATCAAGAGGAAAACTGGGAATTTACTACAAGAAATGGGATAAACTGCTACGTTGGCTTGAATCCATTTAATTTAATTTAATAACATAATTTATCAATATTCAAGTTTCCGTTGATGTTTTGAAAAGGGTATTTTTGTCGATGATCTGGCAATGTAACTTCAGTTGTTGTTCATTGAGTTCAGTAAGTATAGTTCTAAACATAGTTATGTTATTTTATGATCGGGTATGTAAAATGATAGATTTGCAAAATCTTCTGTTTTTTCTTTAATTTCTTTTTTTCTTTCTTTTTTTATTTGTTATTTTGAGATAAGCAACCTGTAAAATAGATTAATTTTAAAAAAACCCTAAGTTATAGGCTTAAGCTGTATACTGGCAGTTAGTTTACAGTATTATAGTTGTTTACATAATTATATAGCTACCTAAAAGATTTTGTATCAAGCACCACAATAGATCTGTTGACATTAGCCTGCTTGCAAGAAGTTGGGTGTCTTTTTAGTGCAGAAAACTCATGCAGCACAATGTTACTGTGTCATTTTAGATTTTATGGTGGAACAGGTATGTGCTAAAAATGAAAGGAGTAGAATGTCTTTCACTCGAACCAATGCCGCTCGATCATAAGATCGAAAATGGTGCAAGCAACACTAAGCCTTGTGAGTTTTCTGCACTCAAAAACACCCAACTACCTGCAAGCAGGCTAGGTTGACATATATAATATTTTTATTAATTATTTTGAAATTGACTACTCTTTTTATGATTATTCACTAGGTAAAACTCCCTTACAACTACTTTTGTCTAGTTTTGGTTTGAAACAATCATGGTAACAGGGCAATCTGAAAGTAATGTCAACAAAAACTGCTCAGATAATAAAAATTAAAGTTGATTCATGATTAAAGTTATGAAATGTCTGTCAAAAATCAACTAATCTTAGCTGTTAGTTATTACATAATTTATTTTACTAGTCTTATGAATTCTTATTAAAAAGATAGCTGAGAATCTTTGCCAATGCCTAACATTATATTAGAGAGAATAAGCCTTTCAAAATAGCAAATAGCAACCTTCGAGGTCCAAACTAGCTGCCTCAGTACCCTATCTAAAGTCCAATATTGTCCATTCTCTAATTTGCATCTAATAGAAACTGATGTCCCTTTCACAAAATGCCACCTCTCTTATCTATTAGACAACTCCCTCAAAGCACCAAATAAACAAACACTCAGCTAGGGCATCTATTAGATCACAGTCTAGGGTACTGATATGATAATTTATATAATGTCTAAAACTAGTTTAATATGAAAAATAAATATGATTATAATAAAATAATGTAACTTACCTTGAAGTGGGTATGAGGGTTAGCTACAAGAACAGCCTGCAATGCACAATAATTAACAGGTCATGTTAACTGGTGTCGACATACAGTCTCTCCGCTTCAGTTAGAGTAAAGCTTGGACATAGCAAGGTTTAATTTTAATATAATGGAAGGGTAGATGGGCGGGGCTTCCAAAATTAAAATGTTCTTTTCAAACAAGGGCAAACACTGCAGGTCTACAATGTATATACAGTCTGTGGGATTTAAATCTTGACATTTTTTTTTAAATTTAAAACTTGCCACCTGGTTAGCCCACCTGGTTAGCCCAGTTAGTAAGGCACCAGTTTGTCGTGTGGGAGGCCTGGGTTCAATTCCCAATGCCAGACCTTCGCACAAGGTTACATAGTTATTAAGGTGAGTTATATAGTAATTAAGGTGCTTTCCTTTGCTTGAGATAACATTTGTAAATGGTAATTTAAGACCTCCGCGCCTTCTCAGATAAGGATGTTAATTAAACTGTATGTAGGTCCCAGGTGGCAGATCTCAAAAAAAAATAGTCCTATTGCCTGTTCTCCCACGACTCCCTGAGTCAAAATGTTCTTAAAAAAATCCACTTTTTTAGAAAGCTATAAAAACAAGTTTGCTGAGTTCCTTTTCATCATGATCTCATCCCAGTTCACATTTTCTGGTACTAATTATAAGGGGTCAATCAAAACTTGTTAAAAAGGCATTACTACTTGGCCTAAACAATAATTAAGATTTTCAAAAGTTTTTTTAAGGATGTTGTACCTGGGAGTTCATGATTTCTGAAACAATTTCCAGGCCAGCAGCTCTCATTGTATCCCCAGACTCCACCAAATCCACTGAAAACAGAAAAAAAGCTCATCTATTGATCTTTGTACAATTATGTTTGTAATACTATATTTGGGTTACAATAATTATGTAAGTCTGAACCATGATGAAAACATGCACAGTAAAAGGTAAGAGCAAAATGCCAAAACCACAGTAGGTACTTAATTTATTTTGATCTAAAACCCCCTCTTGTGTCACTCTATACTATAAATTATAATAATTCCACAGGAATTATTCCATACTTCTATGTAAAATTATTCCACGTTATACTAAATGCTGTTTTTGGTTTACTCAGAACTTCCCCTTCTGTATTAGCTTGGGGTGGAGTGGCTTACTGTTTAGGATGGGGATACAACCAACATAAACAAAAACTTTTTAAAATATTTACATTGAAACCCCGCCTTATGGCCACCTCATCAAATATTATAACTACATTCATTTCTCTTTGGTCCGCTGAACAACTCGTCATACACTTTCTTATAAAAACACCCTCGTTATTATGTCACTGGTCATCCCGTCATTACGACCACCTTTTTCTGGCCAGTAGGTAGCCATATTAATTAGCAGGATCTCACAGTCTGTATATAGTTTGAACAAGTGCTCACAAAACTTAATATAAAACTTACCAATGCCATCAGCAAGACCAAGACTACATGCGACCTTAATCAGAATTAAAAGGGAAAATAATAAATAAATATAATTGGTAAATTTGAGTAAGTGAGTGAGTGAACTTACATGACTAATATTAAATTACTGCTCGAACTTGTTTTGCAGAGATCAAAACTGTTATTCAAACATGCTGGTCAACTGGTTCAGCTTGCCGATACTTGGCTAAATTGAAATATTCACCAGGGAAAGTTATTTTGATGGTTTGAATAATATTAATTATTATTACACCTAAATGGAAACTAACTTTTTCTACTGTTTTGGTATCAACAACCCGTACTTGTTAATTCTACTTTTTTTCAATATCCTTACCCTAAAGCAATAATTAGCATATTTCAAATCCTGATAAAAGTTATTATAAATATAATTATTTAACTGACATGGCTGTTGTCACTTCTCTATGTACACATGAATGAACATCTAAATATATACTTGTAACTAAAACCTTGTCTACAAGCATTTGTCTTGATCATCTCATTGCCGATGTAATATTATCCTCAAGTGCTCCAAATGTTTAAAATTCTTAGATCATTAGAAGCTTCTGGACACTAAATAATATTCAATTAGAAAAACTGGTCATCTCTCAACAAACTATTAAAAAAAATTATGTAATTTGTCAAGATACTATTGTACATGTTAAGTTCTATTAACAACGTTAACTATATTGCTAAATTAAATCAACTAAATACCGTACTGTAACAGTTGTATCACTCGCATTACACTGAAGATTGCATTTGCAAAAGCCGAAACATGTCTGTAAAATTCAAAACCGTCATTTCAGTACAGAAATGAACAAGTGCATCAATTTTACATTTTTAGATGTTAGTTTTCAGTTAGAACTTTAATTTGCCCTTTTTGCTACTCCACTTGTTTCATTTCCTCATAAGCTAGACTTGCTTAAAAAAATCCACTATGAATCATGTCGTACAGTGTTTTTGAAGGGCTAATAAATTAGCAATGGTTTTGGTTAGAAAGTTAATATAAAGTAATAAATTAAAGTAGTTTCAAAGTGTTTGGGAGATTTTGTTTTTCAAAGTGGTAAAAAAAAAAAATAATTCCTTTTAAAAATTAATTTGTGATTCTTTTATTTCAAGAACTCTCCCTGGGGCTTATTACCAGTGTCAAGCTTGATGAATGAGCTACTAAAGCAACTCAATCTAGAACCAGCTACCTGCAGTGATACAACACAAAACACTTTCAAAGATTGGTTCTCCTCACCTCTACTGACCCACTGACATAGTTTACTTTGGTCTGTTTTCCTGGTTCAACTTCCTATAAATAAATATAAAGACATTATTTTCATAAAATTCATAATTTAAACTAAATCTTCTCTTAATTCTTGAGCCTAATTTAATCAATCAAAGTTCCCAAAACCTTTCATTTTTTCTAAAATGATCATCCACAAAAAATTTCTTTGATCTGAACAAAATGCAAATTTTTTTTATGAACTTTTGATTCTACATTTTTTTGGTTAACCCTTGTCACTGATCAATATAATGATGACAAACTCAATGTGACATATATAGATTAAAGAATTTGCATTGGGTCGCACATAATGAAAAAAAGTCGGAGGAGAAAATGTCACTTTGACTCAGTAAACCAAAATGACATGCAGGCAAACCAAAATGGAATTGATTTTTCTTATAATAATAATAATAATAATAATGATGATGATGATGATGATGATGATGATGGTGGTGGTGGTGGTGATGATGATTTTGATTCTCGACTTTGGCAAAAGAATTTCTTCAAGATTACAATAAAAAAAAATTCATAAAACCACTAATTATAAGCTCATTTAATGTTATCTTTCTTTTACATCAAAAACATTAAATCACTGTTTATACTTTTTGCAGCCTTGCCCCGTGCTGTATGAACGAGAACTGGTTTCTGTTAGTATGGGATATTGGCACTCAAGCTCATTGGGTTCGAAGGGAATACAAGTTTGTTACTTCATTGATAAATCTACTGCAAGGATGATTGCCCGAATCAAGAATGTCTTTAAAAGCTTGAGAAGTGGTAAAACATTTGTATTTTATTCAAATCAAATTTTTTTGAAAATGTTCATTATGTGATGCATACTTTTGGATTAGAAAACAGTTTTAAAGGAAAGGTTATGGACACTTTAAGTGGCCCATTTTGATTACAGTAGGGTGGTGCTTACTGTATAAATCTCCTGTTTCCAGTGTTTAGCAGATGAGTCTTAACTCCCCTTAAACACTAACACTAATCCATCAGAGGTTGCACATGTATCTAGGTTGTGCATTCGATTAACGTAATTATTAAGGTTTTAGATGACAACGATTTAAAAAATCCACAAATTCCTTTCTTAGGTTGGAGGGAAAAAATTCTAAATACTATGGATCTTAAATGTGACTATTATAATAATTATAACAACTATCAACTAAAATTCGCAAAAAATCTTAGTTTACAATTATACTGGAATTTATAATTCAAACTACAGGATTTCAAACAATTTCTATCAAAGAATATAAAACTATATTTATATTTTTTTGCACACTTTAATAGAGTATCGTCAAATCAAACAAAATCATACAAACCGCAAAATACTTTCTTGCCAAATTAGGGTACGAAGTAATGATTCTCTTGCCTACATGGAGAAAGTGTTTCAGCAATGATTATAGCAAGTCAGTATAAACGATAATAAGTACTAAAAACAATTATTTAAATTAATTAGAAATTTAATCACACAAGATGTACTTCCTATGCATTGACCAATAGAATGTTAAAAACTAGCCTTAAAACTTTCTGATGGTGTAGCCACAAATCCATTTCTTTTAAAATAATTTGACCTACTCCCTCCCCCTGCCTAGAGCTTCAAATTTTAAACAAGACCCCCTTCCCAATTACAACATTATTAAAGATGATGGAACTAATATAAAATCAAATAAGGTATCTTGTATCAAAAATACATTAATTTTGTCAACAGTTATCAATAATTATTATCTGTTTATTAATAAGTTCTTGAAAAGTGCTGATCATAATGCCAGAGGCGTTCACATAGTTACTAAATCAAGTGCAAGCTATATTAAATGCGTCTGGCAACCTGACTGAAGCTTATGTTTGTATCCTTGGCTTCTGACATTTTTAAAATAAGCCCCCCTTCTCTAATAGGCCCCTTTCCTGGAAGATCTAAAAATAAATAATATATTAGTCTAGAGCCTTTACGGTAAAATGACCAGGGGTAAATGGCAAACTAGGGCAATGACTGTGTTCATCATGAACATGTTTTCTTACCAGCAAGATCTTGAATACTTTCAACATCTGAGTTAACAGGTGCCTTAAAACAAACAAAATTGGTTTACAAACATTTAAATTTTTACCATGTCAAAAGCATAGTTTATGACCAATTTTCTCCATGAATATTTGAGGTACAGCTCTAAAATTGTTGCAGTGGTTAATGTATTAAGTGCCTGGTTGAGCTATGTTCAAGTTTTGCTCATTGTTAAAGCAAGTCACTGTAGAGACGAGTTTGAATGAGGGTGACAGATGATTCAGCTGTCGACTTGCTGACCTTTTCTCTCTTCATCTCTCTTACTCTATCCCCTCTCTCAATCCTAAGCCCTCCACTCTTTTCCCCGTTTTTTCCTTTCTCCATATTGCTCCCTCTTTTCTTTCCCTAAAAACCCCCACTAAGATTAATTGACAACACTACATTTTAAAAAGTAATATTTTTTATTCGCCAGTTTATTAACAGAAACCAATGAATGCAGTATACATCAAGCCACTTCTGGATGGTAAGCCTGTGCATTTGTGTCTGTCATTTTTGAACACAAACTATTCAAAACATGTTCACTTTGCTTTTCAATTGCTGCAGTGCAATGACACATGGAAATTTGAATTAATAAAACTACAAAAACACAACTGTGTTCTTCCATTTCTCGCTTGGCTATTTTTTCCCTGTAATCATCACCTGAGTAGTTTTACACTAAAACAACTATTTGCCTCAAGCTTAGTGAGTATCTGGATGATGAGTAATCCCCTTGACATTCACCAGATATTCACTCAGTCTTCAGCAAATAATTGTTAAATATTATATACTGTTCTATTATTTTTAACCCCAACCAATCAGCCTCTTTGAAACTTACCTGTACACAAAGTCGGCAACTTCCAAAGCCAAGTTCTAAAAGCTCATGAACTGACAGAATAAAATAAGATACCATTAGTTTGCAAACTAACACAGTTAAAGACAGTGTAATAAAATGGTACACAATAACATCGCTTCCCTTATAGCTACAAATTCATTTTATTGCAAAAACACCGTAAGTTAATAAACATAATTTTATGTACCTTCTGCATTGCTTTCCTGGATGACATCTTGACCTGTAATACCAAGATCGACCCTGTTGAATGATTGATTATCAACATTAGTATAAAACAAATGTTAACATTAAATATTAAAGAACCAAACTTAAACAAAAAGTTATTATCAGGGGAAATTAAAGGATTTAATTGTTTGTGAGTTTAAGTTACTCAGTTTATGTAAGTTTAAAATGTGTTTGGGCTACCTTGTGTTATAATGCTGTAAGCTAACAATACCTTCCTTGGCTAACATAAAGGCCAATATCAGCTGCAGGCAGGAAGACAAGAGCCACTGGGGAGGAGAGATAAAATGTATACTAAACATTTTACAAAACAAGTGTTTTCAGGCCACTTGATAAATTAATATTTTCTTTTCCTCCAAATGTTACAGAAAATCAGAAACCCAAGTTTTAACTGCAACAACAACAAATTAAAGCATGCGCGCAATAAGAGCACTTTATGCTGAATAAATCAAAGGCAAGTGTAAGAGGTTCCATGAAAGAAAAAGTTACAAAACTGCCCAAAGTGGGAATCAAATCCACAACACCCCAATCACAAGGCAATCTAAATTAAACCACTGCAGAGCTACCAAGGCTGTTGCTGAGAGAAAAAACCAACCCAAGAAGAGCTGGGCAATCCCAATCCCGTCTCCCCCCCCAACACTTTTCTCAGAAACCTAGATTACTCTTTGGTGTTGTTGTACTTCTTGAGATGTTTGCTTTGTTCCCTCCAACTGCCTTGGTTAAAATAACAGCAGATGAGACTGGAGGGGACAAGGCTAATAGGTGTCATAAATTAGGCAAATTGCATGTTTCAATCAATGTGATCACCTTCAGAGAGGTCTTGCAAACTCTAAAAAAACCCTTACACTTACCTTTCGTTCATTGCAGCATGTCAGAATTTAACCTCTCTGAAGATGGTCACATTAATAATTTTTTATTGAATGAAACATGCAGTTGTTCCATTTATTGAAAACTGTTCTGTAGATTCAGACTAAGTAACAAACTATGAAAACAATTGTTTACTAGCTTCCTAAATATTGTAGGCAGGGGCAACCTTAACAGTCTGTATAAATACAGAAAAAAGCTAAAATTGACAAGTAAGTACTTTCTACTACTAATGTTGTTCTTGTCCAGAATAAACCATGGTCTCTTAAATCCAAATGACCATGCAAGCACCAGATTTAATTGATATTAAAACTAGTAACTTGTAAGCTAAAGGAAAAACTTCCAGAGTTTAAAAGTCATTATAGCGACTGATGAGTGGTCAATGATTTTAAAAGCCAGTTGCTCTGTAAAATAATGCAAAAAAATGATCATGGTCAAGGCAAAAAAAATTAAACTATAAGAAATTAAATGATAAAAAAGTCTTCATTTAGAACTATAAAAATTGACCTTATTAGAGGGTAAGGGAAAGTTGGCACCTCTATTTAATGTCATCAGTGCTATATCATGGAGAGCAATTATCAGTTATGGAAATTTGACCAAGCAAGCTGAGTCCCATGCTCTAGTAAGCACCTGCCCCAAAACCTAAATTGTGAAAATAGAATCGCAGCAGGGCGCTTCACAAATCAAATATAGCACTTTAAATTTGACATTAAATATATATTAGCCATAATTACATTGCAATGGAAACAAAATTACTCTTTGGCCAATAACCAAGTCATTTGTGGTGATCAGCCAAAAATTGGTCCAATATCAATGGTAACTTCCCACAAAAGAGCCGGAATTATTGGTCAGGGCTGAATTCTTAATATTTAAATTGCATGAGCCTTTATAGAGATAGTATTGTTATTTTACTAACCTTAAACACAACCAAGTAAAAAAATATATATAATCATTCAAAATCTTTTTTGCTCAGTGTATCCAGGAAAATATTTGCCCCAAACCCTCCTAGCTATATTGACCTTAACTGAGTCAGCAAACAAGTTTTTTTCAGGATACTGGTATATGTACATGTGCCCTTAAAAGGGTAGCATTTGCTACAACTAACCAACCTACCGTTCATAGATGTGCTCAATGCAATATCAAGGCGACTCTTCTTCCTGTACTACATATTGAATGTCAGTTAACAGAGATGTCAACAGAAGTTTGATTGATCTCAAACATTACATCAACTGAAATTAATTGTGCAGTCACTGATACTTGTTTTTGATAACATCAGTTTTTTTACTATCAAACAAAAAACATGCATGTGTGCCATAACTATCTTGTGATCCAAGGATCTTTACCTCAGAGGGTAGAATTATAACAGTATTGTATTTTAACACATATCTGACAAGGCAACTACAGTAGCTGGGCCCTCTGTTTGGTGTGACTATATAAGAATCAATAAAAAATAATCAGGCCTGGAGTGCTAGGGGAAGCACAGATTTGTGAGGGATGGGGGGGAGGGGGGGGCAAAAATGAATTACAACCTACTTGACAAAAATGTATATTATCAGCACTATGTCATTAAGACTAAACTTAGGGAAATAAGCATGATTACAAGCCAGGAGATAACACTTTGATCTAAAGGAACTATACAGTATTATAGAGATCTCTGTTGGTCAACCTTTTAAGTATTCTTAGAATTTCCTTTCTAGGTACCTTACTGTTTCCCAGGGTATAGATCAAGTCAAGACAGGGTAAACAGAGATTATAGAGGTTAACAGTTTGTTGTATCTGAAAAAAAAACTATACTATTTTACAGTACGCAAACCTACCAATATTCCAGCTTTGTCAAGAAGCTGTGTACATGGCTCGTAAAGCCGGCCCTTCTTTGGGACTGCAAAGAGTAATCTGTCCCTCAACTGCTCATCAGCAATTTGGAGTCTAAAACCATGTCAACAGACACAATAAGGGGACATCCTAAAATTGAAAAGGGCTAACCCTCTCCCCTCCTTATATTGTCAACTTAGTATTGCCTTGGCCTTTTTTATATTAATACTTGCTAGTAAAATTTCCTTGATAAGCAGTATGAGAAATTGAAACAATGTTTGATTACAAATGCCAACTTGGAAACTGACTTTGACTTAGATATAGACCTGAACTGACAGTCTCAATTGAACTTGATGATATTTATAAGTACTTAATGGAATGAGACTGAGTTAAATTTTGAAAAGAATCACGCCTTTTGGCCTAATTCGAATTATTCCTTATTCAATTACCTTCAATCAATAATCTAGCAGACAAACTATTATTTTCCTTTTTTAGTTTTTCAAGACTTCATGCATGTGAAAATTCATTTTGTAAGCTAGTTTGACATCTTGATTTTGCTTGCATAATAAACAAGTTGCCATGGATAATTTGTAATTGCCCATGATGTGAAACTTCAAACAGAGGGCAATTAGAGATAAAATTGAGGGCCGAATTCTGCCTACGATTTGTCTACTATACTATTAACTTATTACTAATTTCAGTGATTCAACTAACAAAGCATACTGATTCAACATGGGTGGCAGAACTGGGGGGGCACTGCCCTCCCAATAATTTGGTTGGGGGGGGGGCAGGCCCCCTCAATAATTTCTGGCAAACAACAGCAACTTTTGAATATAGGAGTCTCGGATTTTATAACGAACTATTGCAATTTATGCAGTGTGCTCCCTCCCCCCCCCCCCCCAATAATTTTTTGCTTTCACCACTTTTGTTCAATTATTTTAATATATGGATAGCGTTACTTTCCACTATTTTAAAGAATTTTTCCTTAACATCTCCTGGCAACCACTGGGAGCATTCCCCTCTCAAAACATCCAACAGATGTTAAGCAGTGCCAAAGCAATTTTAGGATGCACCCTAAGGAAGATGTACTATAGATTTTGTCTTTTTTAGTCAAAACAGATAATTACTGAAACAGCACTTAAGTTAGTATAAAAATTATAGTAGATAAATGTAATGTACAAAACATATCAAATGTAATTAATGTATTTTCAAAAACTTAAAATCCTGAGGTCTATGCTTATGGTTTTAGAATTAGGAGAACTTTGACTTCTTATTATAAGAAAATTGTTATGAAAAAGGGAGCCTGTGTATATACCATAACAACATACCAAGTTAACTATATTAATAACAGTAATGTTATTCAGAGGTTTCCTGTGCCAAAAATTGCGAAATATTGTACTATAGACACTGATTTTGTATAGTCTAATTTTTAGCAATTTAATAATATCATTGAAATACATTAAATTTATTATGACTGCAGCTCAACTTACAAAACTTTTATGAATAGCAATTTATATAAAAGAAGACTCGTAACATGGTATATTTTTTTCCCGCTGAACCCTAATTATTTTAGAAAATTTTGATCCCTCAAGTATAAAAGCAGTATACATATTTCTTAATAATAATCATGTGGTATTTCAGGTGACAGCCGTTTGTAACCCAAAACTACATTCCAACGCTTTCACGAAAAAAAAAGGAAATTCCTCACACGGTATCTTTGTTGTCTTGGTTCCAGTTTTAACGGAAATATTTCGATTCGAAATCTTATTTTAATAAGCTGAACATTTGCTATTGATCCAGCCTGACCGATAGTCATGCAAATAATATAATTGGAAACATTTTTTCAACTTAAGACTTTCGAGCTCAATGGCATTCATAAGCACCTCCTAGATAGGAACAAAAGCGACCCTATATATGCTAAAAGCGCCAAAAGATTACCATTTTTCATGATCCCCGCCATTACGTAAACAATACAGGGGATGCGGCAAACTACACGTCAGCACAACTTAAGATTATTGCAGCGTGTTTAAAAGAGAAAGAAAACCAGACTGAAAAATTGTAAAAGCTATCTGAACAAAATACCTTTTGCTTCTGTGTTCCTCCGTTTGAGAATCCGGCATAACCTTAGCCATCCCCGCGAATTTCTGTTGCCAACTTTGGGGAACCTGCTCGACACCCGTCGCGCACGTGTATTGTATGACGCAACTAAGGTCATGTGACTTTGAATATCACTCTTTGTTGCTGACTCAAAAGCAAGTAATGCTGGGAGCTGTATATTTAGTAAATAAACCCCTTCCGGCGGCTGGTATATCGGAGGATAATGTCCACGGCTGATAGATTGTCAGAAAAATGAACAGTTGGCCGAGAAGCAAAGCTTTGAGGGCAACTGAGAAATTTTGAGGACAATCAGTATCAGCCAAGGACATTAGGAACGGACCATTAGAAAAACCCGGAGAGGGGGGGGAGGGGCAGAAAAAAATCGGTGCACGATTATTTTTTCCGGGCATAAGTGTCTGCAGGATTTTTTTTCAGGGGTTCAAGCTTTGCAGAGTTTTTTTTTTGGCACATTTTTGCCCCTACACCCAGTACAACTTTTCCCATCAATATATATTTTGCAAGAGACCGATACTATATAAACATTAATGGGACTTCTAACACTACTTTACAGGAGAGAGTGCTTTGCTGACTTAACAAGCGTTATACTATACCCATTGATTCGATAGGATTTTTTGGTTAAAATTGCATTGAAGTTCATCTAATGATTTTGATACTTGAGTATACAGTTACTGGAATAGTCAGATGTGGTTGACAAATTCAAAAGTAAAGCAAATTATGCACTGCAGGATAA
>JAOBRD020440501.1:0-18439 GCA_027575215.2 Hydrozoanthus sils | reverse complement strand
CCCCCCCCCCCCCCCCCCCCCCCCCCCCCCCCCCCCCCCCCCCCCCCCCCCCCCCCCCCCCCCCCCCCCCCCACACAAATAACCCAGGTAAATATAAACTAACAATAACCCCTGCCTGCTACCTGTTTCAGTAGATGAGCTAAATATCTGTGAAAAGCCGATATCATGCTGCTCCTGTGTTGTGTTTTTCAACAATCCCTTCAGATTAACAATGTGGTCTTCTTTAATACATTTGGCTTGGGTACTGCCTGGTATTGCTCATAACCATCAAGGGCACGCTTTCTGGTCAATTGGCGTCCATGTATGTGCTTTCGGGTGTTTCGCTCACCAGTATGAGAATCACTTGTTATAAAGCCATCTAGGTATGTTTTTTAAGTGTCAACCACATATTAAGAAGTTTTACTAGTAATTAATGATAGAGCATTTACCAGTGATAGAATGTTGTGATGACATTTTCACTCTTCAAGGACAAGAAATGTTTGTTTCAATAAAATCTAGCTTAAAAACATGCAGCTTAACTGATGCCTGTTGTGAATCAAGCATACATTCGATAAGTAGATATAAAAGGAAACATTCAACAAGTAACACCAGGGTAAGATCCTGAAAACTAAAACACTGTCCTTTTTCTCCAAATGTGGACGCACTCCCGAACATGGAAGATGGTTCCAAATATGAGACACAACATCCCTCCCCACCACGGCAAAATTTGGATATAGTGGGATGACATTAACAATAACAGTAATATCAACCCTCATTTTCAGTTTCTAAAGGCGACAGAGTTAATCTATGGATGACTGATGTAAGTAAGTTAATCCTCAATGTCAGTTTCCAAAGACAACAACGTCAATCTATGGATAACCAATGTACAGCAACGCAAGGAAAATCATTGTCTGGTAACGGCAACACGAATAAAATCATGCGTAAATGGTTCGT
Organism: Hydrozoanthus sils; assembly: GCA_027575215.2. Lineage (NCBI taxonomy): Eukaryota > Metazoa > Cnidaria > Anthozoa > Zoantharia > Hydrozoanthidae > Hydrozoanthus > Hydrozoanthus sils. The sequence goes on along the minus strand of JAOBRD020440501.1, from coordinate 17,506 downwards.
AAAACAATTGCTAAGTCGAAAAGATCTTTCGTAGTCTTTCAAATGTTTCGGTTCGCACCGTATACGTGTAGGTCTTGTGGGGGTTGTTGTGGGGTGTACTTCTGTAGATGTGTGTAGAGAAGCAGCCATATTTGGTTAGTTCCCTTCTTGTCTTGCAGGTTGTGCCGATTATCGTCTGTTTTCTCTTGGAGGCTTGTCTGATGGTGGTGGTCTGTCTGGCGGCATCTGGGTCATTAACTCCTCTTCCTCCTCTGAGTCTGAGACATGTTGGCGGGTTGTGAACTCTCTTAAAACAGGATGAGTTTCGTGTTATCCGTTTATTTCCGGAGCATGCTGTTATCATAGACCCCTCCATTGCCACTACGATGTGGGGTTTAGAGTTGTATGGCGATGAGAATTTATTCCTTTTTGAATCGTGTTTTACTATTACAGCGTCACCCACCTTGATGGAGCATGGTATTGCCTTGTTTCTGGCATCCGCATATTGCTTTGATTGTAGTTTCATCTTGGTGTCATTCAGTAGCACTTGGTTTTTTATTTCTATCTCGCTCTGTTCGGATTTAAGTTGAGGTAGTTTGGTTTGTGGCTCGCTCCCAAACAGTAGTCGGAACGGGCTGAATCCATCGAAGGGTGCGCTGTTGCTCGATATTATCGCAGGAACTTGTGCAACTCTTGCCTCCACTTCTTTCTGTTGATGATGGCTGCTCGGATTGATTTCATTAGTGGCTTGTTGAATGATTCTGCCTGTGCATTAGTTCGGGCCCAGTGTGGTGTAATTTTACGGTGTTAAAACCCACTATTTGCTGCAAATTCTGTAAATGCTGTTGAGTTAAAAGGGCTGCCATTATCAGTTTTGATTTCCTGTGGGTAGTCAAAGATCGACAGTATTTTATCGATGACCAGTATTGTGGTATTTACAGAGACGGAATTAATAATTTCGACAGTGGGGTATCGCTAGTATTCGTCTGTGACAACAAGCAGGTGTTCCCCTGTTGGTAGTGGTCCGCAGAAGTCGAGGGACACAGTTTCTGCCGGGGTCCATCTGGTAGTTTTAACATGTTTCAGTGGTTCCATTGGTGTTGGTCCAGCATATGTGGATTGGCAGGCTTAGACAATTTCGCACAGCATTTTCGACTCTTTCGTTTATTCCTGGGAACCAAAGTTTGGATCGCAGAAGGGATTTGGTTCTGTTCATGCCTTGATGGCCTTCGTGTGCGAGAGATACTGCTTTGTTCCGTAGCTCTGTGGGTAGGACAATTCTGTTTCCCCGGTGTAGTAAGTTGTCAGGGTGGCATGCGAGCTCATCACGAACACTTCGCAAATCCTCGAGTTCGCGGACATTAATGTGAGGATCGTGGATTGAGTCAATCTCAAACAATATCCCAGTGTGCATAAATGTCATGCATTTGTGTAGGGTCTTATTTCTGGCTGTGGCATCCTTTACATCCAAAAGGCGCATGGCCTTGGGAACGGAGGTCTTGGCGATAAAGTTCACATAGTGTTCTGCTATTATCTTCTCGTGGTCGGGGTGTTGTGATAAGTAACCTGCAGATTCTTGTCCCCAGGCTGATATTTGATGGTAAGTTTGTAAGGCTGTAACCTCGGGCACCATCGCTCGATTCGCAGTGGAGGCTTTGATTTTTGCCAGATCCTTTCCAGTGGTCTGTGGTCAGTAATGACAGTGAAGTGTTTAGCTCCTTTCACGTATATGTCAAAATGTTTACATGCCCATACTATTCCAAGGGCTTCCCGCTCCGTTTGGCTATATCGAGATTCTGTACTGGTGAGGGCTTTACTGGCATATGCGATGGGCTTTCCTTCTTGTTCCACTGTGACAGCTAGTTTCACGGGACTTGTATCAACAACTGTGGTCTCTTTAGGTCTTAATAGGCCACGACTGTGTTGGCCCAAAGCGTGTCTTTCAGAGTCTGGAATGCAGTTTGTTGTTCTCTGGACCATTTCCATGCTACCCCCTGTTGGGTCAGTCGTTGTAATGGCTCGCATATCGTGGCGTAATTTAAGATGAAACGGCCACTGTAGTTCATCATGCCGAGAAAGCTCATTTCAGAGACGTTTTTGGGGGCTTTGCTTTGTGTATGGCCTCAACTTTTATAAGGTTAGGGGATACTCCAACTGCACCAAAACCCAACTCATTTTGTATAGATAACACAAGGGTATTTTACATACTGATAAACTGACTGGTGCTGAAAGGGTTAATGATGATATTGATTAATATACGGTTTTGCTCTTGTTGAGTTCACATTTCTCTTTATTCTTTGGAAGGTTACAACAAGGGCAGTGTCATGCTTAGCTTGTGTTTTTCCGAACACGAACACCAATAAATCGTCACTTATGTTCTTGGCGCCTGGTATGTCTTGAATAGTGCTGTGAATTGTTTCTTCAAAAATCTCCGAAGCTGACGAGACAGCAAAGTTTAAGTATTTGTATTGGAAAAGTCCCATGTGTGTGCTCAAGGTGGTGATGTATCTCGAGTCGCTGTTTAACTCTAGTTGATGATATCCGGAGCGTAGGTCAAGTTTTCTGGAGACTGTCGCCCCATTGAGATCGATCACTGATGAGCTCATCCAAGGTTGGAGTCTGGTGTCGTTCGTGCAGAATAGCCTTGTTGGCCTCTCGCTTATCAACGCATAATCTAATTTGGTCAGGATCTTTTTTTGGTGGTGTGACAATTGGGGACAAAGATGGTGTGGAGACACCCTCCACTCTTTCGATGATATCTTGTTGTAACAACTTGTTCAGCTCTTGTTCTACTTTTTGTCGGAGGTGGAACAGTGTTCGCCGGTGTCGCTGGGCTACAGGCTTGATGGTTTTGTCGATATGTATCTTGACGGTTCTGCCATTTAACTTTCTTATACCATTGAATAACTTGGGGTGTGCACTAGTGAGGTCGGTTTTAGCATTGATATGGTGAATAAGATTGAGATCCCTGGCAGCTGAGTAACTGAGTAGGGCACCGCGATTACCGGATGCAACATAGAACTAGTGGTACTGGATTTTTTTGCTTGTTTCGACAGTTCGCACTCCCCTAATACCTGTAATGGTGGCCCCCTCCATATGATTGAAGTCTGCGGACTCCATGTTTGCTTAATTTTGGTTTTCCAACTGCTTGGTATGTTTGCTCGTCCAAGAGGTTCACTGTTGAACCCGTGTCAATGATCAACTGGCATGTAATGTCATTGACAATTTCAAGTTAAAAGTTGGGCATTTCTTTACTAGGTTACCAAAAAAATCTGAATTGCGCTCCTCGATGCAAAAACTTTACTCCTCGTCACTCGATGAGGAATCGTACCTGTAATGCATTTCGGTCGGGGTAACTGCTGGATGTGGGCTTGTATCGACTGCCTTTACAGATTCTCTCTTTCACTTAAAGCACATTTGGACACCTAAGTCTTTTTCCGTAGGAACTGGGTCAATATTTTCGCCACTAATTGAATATGATGTTGTCAGTTAAGTTTCGTAACAGAGAGTAACTTGCATTTCTTAACGTTAAACTTCATATAGTGACTAGTTGCCCAACGATCTAAGGCCGGTAGATCGCACTGCAGTTTCTCATGGTCAAAGATGTTGTTAATGACCCTGTAGCATCTGATATCGTCAACAAAGATCTGGACAGCAGTTTTCTTGTCGATTACTGCGGGTGCACTATTGACGTATATGATGAATAGTAGAGGCCCCAAAATGTCCCTTGTGGCACACCTGACCGGACAGGTTGCCAAGCTTAAACTTCGCCGCTGATAACGGTTCTATGGCGACGGTTCGTTAAATAACTGTGAAACCACCGGAGCAGCCTTCCATTAATACCAATGGAGTGCAGCTCTCTCAAGAGACAATTGAAGCAACAGAATCAAACGCCTTGCTAAAGTCAAAATACACGGCATCAAGCTGTTTGCGATCGTCCAGAGCTTAACAGTAGACATGCCAAGTTCACACGTCTCTGGGGCATCATCGTTTGAAAACTGAAAGTTAAAGTGACAGTTAATATCATTAAACCAGCTCAACTTTTTACGAAGATGTGGCAGTCGTAAATGTAAATGTAACATATATAATAATCCAGTCAGAGTACGAGATACTTCAGGATAATTAGGAATTGGCGAGACATGCCCTATATCTACTCGCTCATCACTAACAATACGTGGAATTGACACGTCTACATCTAAACATTTGATATTTCTAGGCAGCCAAAGTTCTTGGTCAGGATTAAAGAAGGAGTTCTGTGTTCTGCACAGGAAATAAAATTTTCGGCATGACAAAAAGCTTTGATATTTCAACCACACTGCTTGTTTCAATGCTTTCTCAGAGTTGATTTGGATCTGCATTGATTTTCCAAATACTTTTTGCAGATATTTTCCCCGATTATAATTTGCAATAAAATTATCCATCTGTCCAGTGGATGCATTGGCAGCCAAAAAATCCCATGCTCCGTCTTCTCCAATGTTAATGTCACTGGTTTCCTTGCAACGCCTATACCTTGTGCTGTGTTTGGGATTTGATATCGTTTTCAGATCTGTTGGATTTTTTGTTCTCCTAGAGCGGGACTGCTGGGTCAGTTGGAGCAGGACCGCACCCTTTTATATATTTTCTTCAGCAGATTCAGTTTCTTTTCTTGTTCTTCTGGTTCTAGTTGGTTAGTCTTTAACGACTTTTCAATTTTGTTGGGAGCATTTAAAAGGTTCAAAGAATTAGTTTATAAATTATTAATCAATATCATCATTAACCCTTTCAGCACCAGTCAGTTTATCAGTATGTAAAATACCCTTGTGTTATCTATACAAAATGAGTTGGGTTTTTTTAAAGCAAAGCAAATGATCATACAGAGCACTTTGTCTAAGATGAAAAAAAAAATTATGGTTAAACCGGTTTACAAGAAAACTATAAAGACAGTCTAAGAGAATTCATTAATACATCATAATATGACAATTCTAATAAATATGATAACCATGCAGATGCCCCCAACCGAAAATGAAAATAAATCATAATATGACATTTCTAATTAAATATGATAACCATGCAGATGCCCCTACCGAAAATGATATACTTGATGACTTATCAAATTCAAATTAGGGACAAACTGTATACCACATTGATTACAGTAAAAACCGCATAAAACAACCTAAAATTTATTTTAATAAATTAAAAAGGACCCGTTCGGTTAAAATCCTCTTAAATTTAGACAGCCCTATATTTGCACGAGCACATTATTAAATGTTTGACGAAATCTAACTCAATATTCCAAGTCAACAATGGAATGGCATAGATTTAAATGGATTTTAAACATAGTTACTTACCAACTTCCTCTACATATTTATCTCGAGCGCGAACTTGATCTTAACGCTCATTAATATCATATAACCGAGCTACTTTTGCGTCATAACGTGCTTCATACTCCTTCTTTAACGTATCGGCTTCTTCCCTCAGCTCTCTTTTCAGCCGGTTCTTTATTTGAGGAGGGGATTTCTCCCAGGACGCGTTTTGTCGGCGTTTTGAGTCACATTTTCCTTTATGCTAGTCTTTCTTGCTACATCTTCGACTCTTTGCTTAGTCCTTATTCACTGGAAATTGCGTTCATTTAAAGGAGGAGCTTTTTTGGTGTAAAGGACAATTGCAGAACACAAAAGCCCATGTTGCGAACTCGGTTTGTAGTTTCTTGCATAACCTTACTGCAAACAGCTGAGGCTGTTTCAGAACAAACGATGCGAGTTTAAACCAGCCAAAGGTCAAAAATCAAGGTTTTGGGTACAATTGCTGTACTTCAAAAATCCAAACAAAGATTGCCCTTTGCCAGTACCCATGGTCGTAAATTTGTAGTTAAGATATTAATCTAACTCTCGATGGAGTCTGAGCTCTAAATAGCGGTAAATTTTTTATTTTTATTTATGTTTTGGTGACGCGGTTACACGTGGACGGTTCACAATGGCAACAAGGGAAGAGATGCTTCATAGCAACATCACGTGATCTGCGAAAGCGTCGTTGGAGGAAACTGCCTAGCAACCGACCATCATGATTACAACGCACTTCATCTTGGAAAAATTCACGACCATTTTTTTATAGTTTTTCATTCATTATTAAGTTATTTATACAGTCAAGTTTTGAGGGTCTTAATTCTTTTTATTAGCAAATTTGAATTGCCAAACATTTTGCTGGTTAGTCCATGTGATCGGATTTCAGATATTCCAGCGTTGAGTCTTATTGGGTTTTAAATGCTGCACGCACAACAACACTCAATCGGCTAGATTTTGTGAAACGATAGGAGACCCATTTCATGTTACCAAATACGATACGGATGCGCGTGTTTCTACAAGGGCAAGCTTTTAAGGTTTTTATGTCCACTGAGCTGGGCAACGTAATTTACTGGGATGTTGGCATCTATCATGCGAGAAATAGATGTCTTCCTCACAGAATGGTTGGTAACGTTACTGTATAAACCTGCTCTTGCTGCAGCTGTTTACAAGAGTTTTCCGATTTCATGTTTTCCCAGCGGGACTCTCTTGTACCAGATGTTGACGCCTGACTTTCGCCAATGGTTAATTGCCAAGTAAAATGGAGCATCTGGTTGATTCATTTCTTCAGGACGATGGCTTTTAAACTTTTTATAGTAAACTACTGGACAACGCTCATTGTTTGATGCCTGTGCGATTGGATTAAACGACCGACTGGGTCCATCACTGTCGCGTGTTTTTAATCCTCTCTCTGTGGCCCAAATGAGGAATTCGTTTCTCGTATCAGGGTCTTTTTCGAGAATTATGTTTCCCCACATCAATTTTTTACTTTCGTCTCTTGCACGAAAGCCGAAATGCAGCGAACAGACTGTTCTCTCAAGAGCTTCAGGGCTTTTTTTCTCCCAATTCTCCACAACGAAACAGCAAATCTTCCTCCTCTTCTGTAATTTCTCGAGCTTCCTGGGGGTGGTTTCCTTTCGCAAATACTTCAAAGAACTGCGTTTTTTCGACAGAAGGACTTCTCGGGACTTTGAGAACTCTTGGTCCTTCAATTACCCACCACGAAAACTTCGTGCTACTCATACAAATCTAGGCCAACCATGAAAAGTCTTGTTGGCATTACACCAAATGGAGTGATTGGTTTTGTAAATAATTTATATCCTGGCAGCACAACTGATAAGGAAATCACTATTAAAAGTGGCATGTTGGACAAACTAAACAGGGGCTATGAAATAATGGCTGACAAGGGTTTCATAATTCAAGATGAGCTTGCAAGTCTTGGTGTGACATTGACAATCCCTGCATTCCTCAAGGGAAATAAGCAATTCTCTAAGGGAGAAGCGGAGAAAAATATAGTTGCTAGCTTGTGGGTTCATGTTGAAAGGTGTATGAAGAGGCTTAAAAACTGGCACATTTTAGACAGAACAATACCGGTTTCAATGGCACCATTGGCTTCAGATATGTTTATTGTTATTGCTGCACTGACAAACGTTCATCCCCCACTTAGTTCATAGAGTCCAACACTCTAAAACCCAGATTTTGTTGCATCGTATTTATTTGCATATTTCTAATTTGTATTTTTAAGTTAATTCGCATTACTAGAGCCCTCACTTTTTCATGCAACAAGTTTGGAAAAATTTTGCTTTTTTATCATAAGTAGTTTGCTTGTTTTGTAAGGTGAAGTTAGATATTGATATTCTTACGGGGACTGAAAGGATTGACCAACCAAAAAAACTATTTGATGTGCATTAATTTTGTGTACACTTTAATTGAAATAACTAATAATAATTTTTAAAAAAATTTCATGACTTACTTTCAATTGCAGAAAATGAGGAAAAGTGGAAAATAATTATTACACTGAGCACCTTTCCTAGTTATTTGAAGCTGCAAGCAAAATTATGAGTGCTCAATGACAAATAGTTTCCAATTTTGAGAAACAGAAACACTAGTATCTGCTTGTATTACAAACTAAATGAACATAGAATTATTATTCATGCAATGTTCATTTGAATTGATTAGTTGAAAAAAAAGCTACAATATTTTTGTAGTCTTTAACACACATCTTTTGAATTATATCCATCATTTAATAGTTGTTAATGAAATAATTATAAGTATATCTTTGGTCAATTGAAATCTAAACTGGTCTTGACACTAATCAATGTCAAGTCTCACTTATATGATACTTTTGCATTGCTGCATATATCCAAGAAATATTTCTAATGATTGACTAGAATAAGCTGTTACATGGCCAACCTTTTAACTTTTAGCAGGAAAAGGGGGCTTGGGTGTTATCGGTGCAAGATAGTAACTTTGTTGGAATGTTGCACATTAATTTTTACTTTATCAAAATGCAGAAACTCACTTCACACTGACACTCGCTTATAGAAAGTTTTTCAAAATAACTCCCTACTCCCTCCAAGTTAAATTGCTGGCCCATAAAAAAATTCAGTTTTACATACAATTTAACTGTTCAAAACAACTAGATTTTTAGTTGTTGACTCGAACACTTCCTAGGGAGACCATATTTGGGAAGGACATTTCTGGCAAAATATGTTCAAAAAATAGTTCAGGCTTTGTGAAAACTCTACTCCAAAAGGAGCGGTTGAATTCTACTCTCTGAACAAACAGTTCAGATGTAAGTGAGCCTTTAACAGCAAAGTCATTCCATAGCCTACCGCAGACATACATTTGTTGCTGCATCTGGTAATAGTATTGGTGATTTGGGTTAACTACTATTTCCCCCTTGTCATATCAAATTCTTTTTTTTAATTAAAGAGTCCTTTAATGTTTCACCTTGTTTCATTTGTATGTATTCCATCTCTAGCATTCCATCAGGTGGGTCTGTTGCGGGGTCACTCACAAGCCCACCAGGACTGGCTGCAAAAAAAGTGTTTTGAACACACAAGCCCTGATTTTTTCACTGTAGTTCTTTCATGACCTTTCTTGTCCATGTAACATGTGAAATCTCTTAAAATATCTTGCTCCCTGGCAAGCCCCTGTTTCATTGCAGGTGTCGATTCGAATGTTATGTACCCTAAAACCTCTTGAACAGCCTTTGTGGGGGATGTTGTTTGTTTTAGTACTGCACAACGATAAGTTTAGAAGATGTAATTCGCTGATTTCGAAGTTAATGCCAAAGAGGAGTGGCTGACTGACTTCGGTTTTTTTCTCAATATCCTGAGCTTCCTCCTCGCACACAAACAATTTCTTCGTGATGTCATGGCACTCTAAGCTCTTGAAGTGAAGGTAGATTTTCTACAACAGGCTTTCCCGGTGATGTACTTGAATCTTGTAACACTTCTGTTTGCTCATTTTTGTCTCTCACTTCGGTAGAATTCTGAAAATTGACCTTCGCCCAGCTCTTCAGCTCCGAGAAGACTGCTGCCAAACTCGTTTTGTAGTTCTGCACTACTTGTTATATTAAAAAGGTCGGCTTGATCTGTGCTGAAAGGATTCATCATATTGGAAATAGCTGCTACTACATCACACACAGAAGCTTCATGACTTTGGCATTTGGTGGCATCGAGATCTTTTCTGTTCCTAAAAGCGATACAATTTAGGCATATTTAGTCATCCATGCAAAAAATAATGCGATGTCGAAAATCAAGTCGCAAGTCATTGGATACTTTTGAATTTAAAGTAAAAACCTATCTCTTTAACGTTCAATTGGTAATTACATATAGACATGTATTTATGTGTTTCTTGTTAACGTTCTAATTTTTTATTCGTCCCTGGTTATTTAGTAGAAACAACGCTATAGAAGTAAGTTACTATTATTTTTATTATTTGTTGTTATTGTTATTTTTGTTGTTATTAATAAGAGTGTTAATATTATTATTGACGTTGCACTGAGAAGTTTGAGGACAATTTATCCATAAGAAAAATATGGAAACGTATTAAAAGTATATATCCAAATTTATTTTTTTATGAAAACATTGCTTAATCTAATCCCTTTTGACATATTCAGTGATTATTTATACGAAACATGTAAACATACCTGGATGTGTCTGTTCCATGGGTCTGTCATCTCTAGCCAATAGGCTGAGCCATATCTAGCGTAATTGACTTTGGCACAAGCAAAGAACCAAGGCATCATTGACGTAAACGACGGTAAATGAAGGTCCCAGTTAATCTCTCTTGTGTCTCGAATAAACATCAGTAGGTTGCCTACAAACGATTAATTGTAAAAATTATATACCTATACGCTTGGGTGCCGAATAAGGGTTGAGTGGGGGCAGGTCGAGAAAAACACTGCACGAACAAACGAGTTTTCCTGGGATTTTACAAAACAGAAATCTCTTGGAAGACCTCAAGTTTTCTTTTGTTTTCTGTGCTTGAGATTTTGTTTGTGTTTTGCAGCGTTTTGTTATAGTATTACGTGATGTTTTCATTTCGTTTAACTTATTCGGTAAACCCATGGTTAACGCCGAAAATTTCCAGTGGTTTTGACGTTGAAAATGACAGATTGTGCTTAGTTTTGAAATAACCCAAAGAAGTAACCGGCAAGTCTCTGCTCTTGACGAACATTTTCTTTGTCTTAGTTTTGTTTGCTTGTAGGAGATTTATATATGTATTAAAAGCAATTGTTAAGTAAAATTTATCATTTAAGAAAGTGGGTTTTTTTGTTAGTGGCCATGAAACGAGCGGAGATACAGACACAACTAAAATTACTTCAACTAAATACTGAAAACTGCCACTTTATTGCTAAGACTATGGACACATGACTATATCATAAATGTATAGCAGATATTCTAAACTAGCTAAACAGTCAAACTTTCTAAAATTTCGTAAAATACGGTTTAAGCTGAAACAGTTGTCGTTTTGCTAACCTTTCTTAGAGTTTGAGAAAACTTTCCTACTTTACCGTCTTTAATACTCCAAAACTATGAAAAATTGGTATTTGACGTACATACAGTTTTAGCTTCTAGTTATCACGATACAAGTGTCATCGTTTGAATACTAGTCAAACTTCTGGATCGCGGTTTATACCTTACCCGCTTTTTAACTACATTTTCGAACGGCACATTTTCAAAGATTTTCCTGCTACGACTTACGTGTACTGTTTCAGTGTTTGTATTTTCTCTTTTCAGACTTTTGTAAAACTACACTAGTCGACTCGAACTGAGAATTTCTAAAGGTTCCTTACGTATAACTCGGACTATGAATTGAACGGTAAAAAATCTCTAACAAAAATGTTTATCGGCTTGTCGTCTTTAAAAAGCGTTTAAAACCACTTATCGACATAGTTAAAACTAGAACAACCAAATTTGCATATAGAACTACACGCAAAGATTTGTGCATCTTGAAAACTTAAATTCATGTGCTGATAACTCTCGCAGGTTTTAGGCCTAAATTTATTTTCCTTTTTGTTGTTAGTTGACAGTTGATATTGTTCAATATAGAGCCTTGCATTGGAGAAACTAAATTAAAACTTTGGCAATCTCTTGTAAAGTTGGCCTCTGTGCTGGATAAGCACAAGTTGCTTGCAACAGCACTAAAGGAATGGGCCCCAGCTGAGCCTTCTCAAAAATCACTTTACTCATGAATGCAAGACTGAATATGTCACTTGCAAAACTCTGTCCATATTATCGGCTACTATCTCGGGAGAAATGTGATGGTTATCTTTCCTGTACTTTTTTTGTCGTTCTTCAGACATGACTTTCGGTCCCTTGCAACCACTCACCGGCAAGCTTTTTCCGAAGTCAATAAAAACGGGCTGGTACTTGTCACTCGAGTTGTCCAGGATCACATTGTTGCTTTTTACATCGTTGTGTAAAAACCCAACACTGTGGACATGGTAGAGAGCTTGAATCACCTTTTGAATAATGTCTTTCCGAAAAAAAGGTGTCAGTAAACATTGTTTTTCTCAGAACGTTGGCAATTTTCAATGAAGTGCCGTCCTTTTCTCCATGGAACTGCATAATCAGGCGATATGGAGGCTGTTTACCGCAAATTACAAAAAGAAGAGGTAGGCCAGGATGGTCTCCATGCTTATTAATAATTCTCGCCTCATCACTTAATTCTTCTTTCACTCTTTTCTCAGCCTCCTCACGTGTCTCACCATCGCCAATTGTAACCTTCAGCGCTTTCATGACAACGTTCATTCCTCTGTGAGATCCAACGTATTAGGATCCATAGGTTCCCGCTCCCACGAACCTACCAGTTCTAAGTTGGGATGCTTTGATTTCTCTTAGAATCGCATAGCTCATCATATAACGCGCGTGTTGACTGGTTAACTACAGTGGGTATTTTTTATGGAATACCCACAGTTTTGTTAAAAGCAGTCTGTTAATTGGAAGACGAAGGAGTGCGGATTTCGTGAGAACTATTGTTTACGCAAACATGAAATGAAAGCGTCATTTCGACTAATGGTTGTGAATGACAAATTCTAGATTTACTACTAAAAACAAAGAATTTCTAAATTTCGAGCTCAAATTTCCATTTTTAAAGCAATCAAAAACCGCTAGCCTTAGCCTTAGCGAGCACTCGCCGTCAACGACTGAATACAGCATACAACAAGCCACTTGTGGGTGGTAAGCCTGTGCTCAGTCCTGCGCGTTCAGCAACTGCAAGTTTCCCAGGTCACCTGGCCGCAAGACATTTTGGATTTAGACGTGAGCTTTCGATTTGGATGGGAGCTTTTGTATTTGGACGTGCACTTGTGCGCCACCGTGAGAGGTCCCCAGTACGATCCCCAATAATTGCATGTCTGTTTAGACTTTGTTCTGATCAGTGTAACTGTAGCTTTTAAACACCCTTAAAACGAAGCCTGGTAGTGGGAGATGGTAAAGAGCGCGCTGTCGGCTTCCGTTGATAACACTACTCTGACTCAGAGAGCTGAAGGAACTACCGACATTAAATAACGATACCTTTATCTTTACCGTTTTTATTTGTTGTGAGATTAGGTTAGAAATCATATGAAGCAAGACAAAAGGAATGATAATTGCTTACAAATGATATAAATTTGTTTTCGCAAGTTTCGTTGGAAGTATGGATAGTGTTCTCTTCATGAGATCGTATGGTGAGATCGTCCGGGTTAGTGTAGTTCTGAAAAGGACTGCTGTCGATGTAGTGACTGACGTTACAACAACCTGTTCGGAAGTCATTTTCAGAGTCAAGTGAGTAATAGTGCGTCAGTTGAATACTAATATAGTCTGGCACGCGAATGCTGATCGATCGGTAAGATGTAATGTGATTGGTTGTGGGATTAGAGTTATGTTTCGTGATAGGTGGTTTTCGATCCGTAAAGTAAAGTTAGCTCGTTCTGTTCCGTTTCCTGATTTTTACTTCGTGAACGAGTCGTTTGAAGGGTGCTGGTAAATGTTGACATCTGTTGAATGGAGTCCGTTCTAAGTTAGTAAACCAGCTTTCCAGTGTCAGTCGTTGAAAATAGTTAGTACTCTAAGTCAAGCATTGTGCCAAGTCCCAATCAACAGTGTGGTTCGTGAGTCGGTGATGTTCAGCAATGTGATTGCTAAAATCACCATTTCTAGTCGCTCGTTTCTGTTCACTCAGTCTCGTGTTAAGGTTTCCTCCTGTCTCCCAAATGTAGGGGGCTGGGAAGTCGGAGAATTTAATTTTGTAAATCGCTCCTTGCCTGTTATTGGGCTCGTCTTTGTCCTCAACGTTAGTCATTGATGTCGTAGCGTATTGATGGGTTGACGTGCAACGCGAATGTTGTAGGGCTGTAAGATCGATTGACCCGTGCAATAGTCTCAGACATGCCCTTGTTATATGGTATAGTTGCTGTAGTTGTCGGAGTTAAGTTGGCGTTTATTTCGGTGCCGTCAGTGGGTCGGGGTAAATGTTACGCTCAATGAAGCGCGCCGTCGTCGTAACTGTTCATGTGAAAAACGCGTTTAAGGTACTTGTTTTCGCTGGATAAACTGTCAGGTATGTTGCATACAAGTATAGTTCGTCTCGTTAAAGCCGTTATGGTTGAAGCTTTGTGTCGGTGGTGTCGGGATGTAGGATGATAAATCAAGTAGTCTGTCAGTATGTGTCGGCATTCTTTACAACCAAGGTGTTAACATGAGGTCAAATTTTAGGTCCTTTATGACCTCTCAAGAGTATGGTCGATATATACAGAGTATTACAAAACGAGCAGGTAAACTAAACAGTCCAGAAACCACGATGAGAACGTGACTCATAGACACAATGAATCGTTCATTTCTCAATCTATGATACCAAGAATTTAGAAAGAATTCTTAATCTTGTATGAATAAAACATTTAGTTTTGAGTCAGGCCTTGCCACTAGAAATGGGGAATAATCCACGTTTTGCAGATCTACAGCATCAGTAAAGAACCAGTGACATGGCCTCACTCCACTCTCTACTGCTGTTGTAATTCTTAAGCTGTCTTTACAGACTGCGCTAAAGACTTAACTTGTTCATTTCTAAGTTTCTTCTCCATCTCCACCTTTTCTGCCGTCATGCACTAGAGCTTGGCTGATTCGAGTTCTTTTCCTCCCCTCCTATCTGTCACCGTCAATCGGAACAAGTACATCTTCCGATGACCAACAACGTATCCTTACTGCCTAGGAGTTTGAAATACTCTTTAGATTTTCTCCATAATTTTAAGCTCAACCACGATAGAAAACCAACCAGTTTTTCACTGTTCTTGTACGAACCGTAGTCGATGGACCCAAAATAATTTCCGCTGAAGGGCAAGAAAAAGAGTAGAGGGATTCTTGATATTTCATACCAGTACCGGAGAATTTCCAGTCCTACTCCAAATACAAATTAACACCCCTTTTATAGAAACTTGAAAATGTTGGAATTGTTAGTGCACTGCAACAAGTATAGCGGAGGGGTTGGTGCAGTGGTAAACACTCTGCTCCAACCTGGTCGAGGGTTGAATATTTGGGCGACCATCTTTCCCGCTAAAGGCTTCTCAGCTTTCCATTCTTCCGGGGGTCGGTAAAATGAGTACCAGCATACCTGAGCCGCTTTAAAGCGGCTGCCTGAGGCGCCTATATATGCTTCTGGTCCGCTTGGGGTAAACCGATAATTGTAAAGCGCCTTTGAGTCTTCATATGGAAAAGGCGCTCTATAAATGCACCACTTTACCTTTTTACCTTTACCTGTTAGGCTTATTGCTGTCGAAGGTTTGCGAGTCCTGTTCTCTTAGAGCTACTTAGATAATGTGGAAATCCTTCTCTTATGACCTTGTGTATGGTGTAACATTAATCATCACTTGTAACATAACGTTACAAGTGATGATCGAAGCACCACTTTGTTAAAAGTCCAATTCGGAACCAATTTGTAACAGGGCGTTTTTGCAATCACTTTGTAATGAGAGATTAGAGCTCTAATGGGGAATTACTCGCATTGGCAGAGGTGCCAGGAAAGTACCATTTTTAATGGTGAACATTCTTTACAGAGGTGCTACGTGGTTTTGTACTGTTCGCTGTTCTCTCTCTTGTTGTCTGTCTAGTACTCTCTTTAGTACTCTGTTCTCTGTTTTTCGTTCGCATAGGTATCTCTTTATATATCAACCTGACAGTCTATTTACACTCTGATGAGAGTTCGGCCTTTAGACAAATTACCAAATGAACTTGGCCGCATGTAGTAGTTGTTTTTCGGGCATGGAAGCCACACAAGATGAATCAAAATTTATAGCTAGGTTCTCTAAATAACGAGTCATAACACCAAAGAGACCTTCTGACAACTTAGCAAGGTTACGGTACTTAATCGGCGAAACTCTCTTAAACTGTCAGCTTGGTCTTCACACGAGTTCGTGACATCAACTATAAGATTTGTCTCTAAAGTGAAATCCATTCGATAGATTTTAAGATACAAACTTATCATACATTGTGTCATTACAATGGCATTGTACCTGGAAACTAGATACCATGCAATAATGACGTAATGAGGTAGAAAGTAGTAGCAGTTAAACTTGGTGTATGAATTTTAAAGTGCAAGTGCTAATTACTTTAATGGAATACCGTTTTTCAAAAACTCTAGTGTGTGGAAATTGTATCCCCCCCTCAATAATGGTAAAGGAAAAGCTATAACCCCCTTTTCAATTCGAATTTTCAAAATGTACCCCCTCCCCTCCGAACGAAAATGCACTCATTCGCCAAATTACTTTAATTGATCCTCTAAACTCGTTTATATGCTTTCTATCAAATTTTGACAAATTATATCAAAATTTGATGTGAGTTTCTGTGTGGCTGAATGTTGCCACAAGGGCCTCGGTTCGAATACCTGGCTGTGTTGGCTGAATTTTTCCAGGTCCTAGGTACAAGTGCCTGTTGTTGCTGTTGCCGTAAAATGGCAGCAAAAAAATAGCCTGTCGTAGTCTATGTCCGCCATCTTTGATTGTATGTAATCAGGTTACCTGGTTGCGCGCATGTGCCAAATTCCTGCAAAACCACTAAAGGGCGCGACTATCGTGCAAAAAGGTGGCTTAAGAGTCTGATGTTAACCTGCAACTTGTCTTCAATTGGCGTTTGGGTCGCCTGTTATTAGATGCAGAGCGAAAGGAAATGTTTGTCACTCAACTTTTGCAAAACACAAGTGCGAGAAAAATACCCACCCCCCCCCCGATTATTGTGAATAAAAATGCCCTTTCCCCCATTCTAAGGATTTTGAAAATTGTACCCCAACCCCCTGCGACATAATAAACGACCGTTCCCCAACTCGAGTAATTAACAGAGAGCAAAATAAAGCCATTATGAAAAATTTGCGACAGTTTCACTAGTTAATCAGTAAATAGTTTTCTTGATATTGCATTACTTTGAAAAGTTTTGTGCTGAATTTTGTTTAAAGTTTGGTACTTTTGAATTTATCCGTTAAGGAAAAGACTCAACGATATGGCGAGGCGGCCAGTTAATGCATCGCACGTGATATGCTTGAGGTGCTTATTGCCGATATAATACGTCAGCCTCAATAATGAGAGCAGCGGAAACTCTATAATCACCTACGTAGTTTGCTAAAACGCGTTATATCGCCTTGAACGGATGCAGGACTCGTCCTGAAGGTGGAATCTCTGTATCTCGTTTTTAGGAAAATAATTCTACCTGAGAGCACGACACGTTATAAAGCCTCGGTATCGGCAAAAAAACGGCTTGTTGTTAAAGAGAATACAATTTTACTTATTGCAACTGGGAACGTTTTCCTCTGATAACGGCTTCCTAAGAGAACACAAGACTGATTTCACGGCTGTTCGATATGAGCCTGACCCACAGAGTCACGTAAGATTAGGTACAATCTATCAGATTATTTTTGACGAACGTTTTGCAGTTCCAAACTAAGAACTGAAAACTTGAAGCTTTTAGAGAACTTTGCGATTTGTTTTTCTTTTCGATATTCCAATTTTAATCGTCTTTAGCTGAAAATCGAAGCTGAAACCAAACAGGAGGCGAACGCTGATTGGTCAAAGATCGTTTTACGTGAAAGTATATGTACATCTTCTCTTTTCTTCTTTCTTTAGTTATTTCAATAAAGGAGTTATAAATTGGTTTAAGTTCGGAGGTTGGTTTACATTCCATAAGATGGAAACCACTTGGTGTCGTGTGGTGTTTTCTCCTTCCTTAACTGTGTTT
>JAOBRD020440393.1:8239-18444 GCA_027575215.2 Hydrozoanthus sils | reverse complement strand
CCCATTCCCCGTTGCACTCGGTCATTGACCATATGATACTCGTTTTTGGGAGAGAATGGCAATCTTCAGAGGGCGATAAAAAAATAACAATTTAATGAAATTCGAAAATTTCTTCGCCGAACTTCGTAATTTATTAAGGAGTTTAACGAAAGCATAGCCTACAACATGGTATTATTTGCACTTTAAAGACAAAAATCTTTCCTCATGGGTTTAAAGAACTCCAAATCTTCGTACAAAGAAGCAATAAAAGAGGAGGCAAAGAACGTGACAGATGCTGGTCCGTACATCTTAAAAGAACTGGACAACTATGCCAGATGTATTGTGCAAAAAACGTAAACACTAAACTGGTTTTATTTTGAAGGTTTAAATTTAAAACCATTGTAGCAGCACCAATCATAATATTGAATGGCCAGTCGAAATATAGTCTCCTTTGCAGCCGTCGTGCCTCCGTTCCCTCCCCCACGAACGGCTGCTAACCCGAGCACAACATTCCTTTTCCTTTGTTTGAATGCAGCCAATAAAATTAGCGCTTTTGTTTTACACCAGCCAATCAGCAATCGCTGTGACGTAGGCTTCCCGCACTGTTGAAAATAATAAGCATTTTGACCGTTGCGATGTTTGGAAATCTCTGGATTTTGGCCCGACTATACTTGTATTTCTTCAACAAAATCCTAATTTGACTAGTGAATGTTTACCCTTAATCATACCAGAAAGCCTTGACTAATTACTTGCTTCTTTGTCTGTTCAATTATTATTTTCTTATTACGAAATCTCCTATTTTGTATGTTATGTAAGGAGAAACTGACAGGGATTGAAGGGGTTAATTTCAAGTCATGAACTGTAATAAATGCTCAGTTATCTATATCACAACCACTGAAGTACTGATGAACAGTGGCTATAAAACATTTATTTTGCCAAGACGTTTTGCCAACAGTACTGGACGTATATGATGAATTTTTAACATAAACAATACATTAGCCTTTGTTTACTTTATTTATTTGTAACAAACATTTTTCATACAAAACTGGTTTGAAAACTATAATCGATGACATTAATTAAAACAAGTTTTGGACTCATTCTTTGTTATTTATAAGCGTTATTTGAGTTTGTTCATTCCTTTACTCGGTTTGGTTGAGTAACAACAAAACAATCAACTTATTCCACCATACTAATAAATTTCATATCACAGTCATTCTAAATATAATTGTTAATCCATATATAATACAAGAACAAAATAACTATATCAGTGAATGTTTGCTGACAAAGTTGAGCTCATTTGTAGAAAAACCTTTTGTCTTATAATAATATTTAGTAAGTAGTACAGAACATGTACATTGTGCAATGATTAGCATTTTGTAATCCAGTTATATAATAATGGCTACACACATTCAATAGAAAAATATGACTTTCTTCAAGAAATGCTGTGCTTTTTTGCATTGATCTATAACACCATATTGGCTCCTCTTAGAGACAGAAATAAAAATTAAAACAATATGAGTATTTTATAATTTTATGTAAAATCAAGGAAAAATACAAAACTGATCAAGAAAAGCACATGAGAGCAATTAGGGCAAAGAATCCTGCATTTGGGTTAGAGACATATATACGGGGCAACTGCTATTCAATAAGTCTTCACCCTCATGACTGTTCCCATGCAGTCTTCTAGGAACAAGTTATCAACTCAAATTCTTCACTGTTAATTATCACGTGATAATTAACTTATTTATTGCAAGGATCCTGCGCGAAAATTTGTTTGTATCTCTTCTCTCTTTATTTGTCTGCATTCACAGTCCTTAATCATTCATGTACTTCACGGAGCTTGCTATATTTGCTTTGTTGGGGCTTTCAAAACTGAGTCGCCTTTGGATGTTTTATCTACGACACATCAAAGATAGTACTTTTAGTTACTGTGGCAGACCTGAAGATAACCTGACATAAAGAACTTTAGGAATTTTTCCTAGTAGTACATATTTCTCAGATGTACCACAAGTGGCCGTGCAAAAAAAGAACGGGTTGCGGCTCCCATTGAGAGATATATGTTTGTTCATTAATAAGGAAAGCATAGATAATCCACTAAAAAGAAAGATGTTGCTAGTTTATTGCTTGCAGTTGATTCTGTAATTATTTTGCTATTTTTTTTCACAATTTTCATACAACCAAACTCGATTGCCAGGACACTCTTCAAACTTTAAATACAGATTCTGTTAAAAGGAGACTCTGTTTGATTTTCTTTTCGAGAAACTGCGATACATATTTAATCAATTTCGGGAATTACTCTTAAAGAATATAGCTAGGCGGATTTCAGTACGAAGTCATCGTTTACATTGGCCTCAAAAACATTAATTAAACTTTAACATTTAGACAAAATTAATTATAAAAATTAATCAAATTTAAATATTGAGAAAAAATGAATCCAAAATTCAATAGAGTACATCGTTAACGCGCAGAATACTTGAGAAGTTGTTAAATTACAAAGACTGGGTAGCAAGAGTTGCCTCAACTCCATACAATTTAATACTGTAAATTTACGAGTTTTAAAAGGCTCATTTCTCCGAAATTATCTGCGCTTTGCTTCGCTTTGTAAGCGGATTTCATAAAAGCATAAATCCAACTTCCACATTCAAACAAAATAAGTCGAAAATTCGATAGAGTGTAGCGCAATGTGCTTTGCACAGCATCACAATGGAAAGGTTGATGACTTGTCATTCCAAACACATCATCAGTCACAGTATTTTATTTAAGAATAGTTTTCAAAAGGAGACGTTTTACGCTCAAAATCAACAGAAGTGATATTATTTTAGAGGTTTTAGTTTGAATCCATTGACAGCATTATCGATCATTTGTTTCCTTTTCCACATAAACCGAATAGTTCGGTATAAATTCAATTTTTTGAGCTTAACTAGAAAGATGTTTCCGAGAAAACCGTTTCGGCGAGTTGGAAGATATTTATCTCCGTCATTAGACTGACAGGTTTGTCACGTGAATTATGACAGAAATTTTTCAAATTCCACATCAAACAATCTGGGTCAACTTGGGCGATTCCGAGTAAACCGAACGCTTTATGTTCAAATCTTGTCACATTTCAGTTCTCAGGTAGAGCCAACTTACTTCTTCAACAAAACATTAAAGGCAAAAGACGTTCATAATGGGGTCAAAGAACTCTAAATGTTCGTACGCAGAAGCAGTAAAAGAGGTTGCAAACGACGTCACAGAAACTGGTTCGCACATCTTGAAAGAACTGGACAAATTCCTTACTGAAGGTCGCAATTCGATAACAATTGCGCTTGTTGGTAAAACTGGAGTCGGAAAATCAAGGTTAGTTAATGCCTTGATCGGCAGTTCTAGTGCAATCGAAGGGCTATTCTTTGCCCTGGAACTAAAAAAGTTGCTTCATACGAAACAACAAAACATGGAGTAGAGAGTAGAGTTAGATACAGGATGAGCAAAAAGCTAACCGATACAAATTTGTGTGTGGTATTTACTCGTAACAGTGGGCAACGATACAAGAAATGAGCTGCATCTTTAAATTCTAATGCATACACATGCAGTGGAAAGTAAATTAAGACTTTAGGGCTTTAACTTTTATCAAAACTTGGAAATCACAGCTAGCTTTCTTTATGTTTAGTTATATGGAATATGTTTTTAAGCAGCACGCTGACCGACTTCTAGGTTAATTGAAATTTTTTCGCCACGGAAAGGATCATCATGGGTGACGCAATGAGCAGTTATTAGTCGGGCTACCCCGTCGCGTTGGTAATTGGCCGGGACCAGTCACATGATCAACCAAACGTTATAGTCGTCACATGTTACGATAGCTCCTTAACGACGAAGGAAAGTTTGCTCTGCTGGAAGTATTTATTAACTCTACTTCAGTATCTATCATAATGTTCAGGATGACGAAGAAACTACTTTTAAGGTCCATTGAACTGCTAACAAATTCACACGCCGTTCGCGGTAGACCTACATAAAAGATTACAAGCTAAGGAGGGTCATTTTCGAAAAGAGTCTTACACCGAAACAAAAAGCTTAAAATGAACTCGGATCAAAATCAAATATACTCAATAAAGGAAAATCAGAGGAAAATATTACTGTACATAACTCTTAGTTCACCACATTATAATCCAAATTCACAGTCAACAACATGAACGCCATATTCAGAAATCGCTCGACAAAAGGAAAAGTCAACAGACTCGTCATTGATAAGTTTATGTTAAGCGTTGTATCATTGTTCGATAGTTTTGGCAACGATATTTTCTTTCTTATTATGTTATTGATCTTAGTATTGTTTCTACACGTTGTAATAAATTGAAGCCTGAGATTCTTCTGTTGTGTATTGTAGCCCGACTACACGCTCTTAGAGTGTCTAGCGGGAATTTAAATTACTGGTAGGTAGGTTTCTCCTCTCCCCACATCACTCTTCTTTTTTTTCTGTCTACTCTCTTCTCCTGCTTACACTAGTTGCTTTTTTAACTCCCCCAAAAGCCCCCAAAACAATACAGAGACACTTAGTTTCCAATTTTTGCATTTTATTTCAGTGTTGTCACCCTTTATTTTATGGACTTTATTGTGCAGCCCAGTCGCTGTATATAAAAACGTGGCGTTCGGCCGAGGTCGCATCGTTCGGGTGTGAGGCCTGTGGTTTGACTATATTATTTTTCAAGGAAATTCTGAAAATCTGGCGTGAGCAAGGCTATTTACTACCTTGTCTCTTGTTTTAACACATACCTACGAGTATTAATATTCCAAAAATGCGCTTCAAGATTTTGGCTACTTAGTTTATGCTCATTCTTGTTTTCTGTAACTGAATTTCAATAAATCGTTGTTCAATCTCTTTAGAAACCAGCAACAGGGGCAAAAAGGATGGCACATTGATTACGTTCAATGAAAGACAAGAAAAAGCACTTTGGGAAGTAGTTTGGCCAGCCTCGAGTACAGCAGCAAGAAAAGGCGTCAAGACTGATGCTTTCGCCCTCGGGGTCGGTGCCCCAATTGGCGGTTTAATAGGATTTATTTGTGGAGCAATACGCGGAATACATGAATACCGTAAAGAAAAGGAAATGACGACAGTTCCGTCACGTGAGTTATAAGAATTTGTTTAATTACCTCACTAAACATTGCCACTGAATCTAAGCGACTCCCAATAAGCAACGCTTTATGTTCAGATTGTCTCTTTTGGCATTTTTTCATGTCGATCCGTTTTATTCGACACACTACACATTAATTGACCGGGGAACAAGTTATTTATCAGTCAACTTCGAGTCTTCAGGTCAATTTACACAGAAACGATAAAAGATATGGCAAAAGACATCACCGAAGCTGATTGGTTCATCCTAAAAGAACTGGACTTTTTTTACTCCAGGTCGCAGTTAGATAATAATTGCCACTGTTAGTAAAACTGGAATAAAAAATCAAGATAGAGTAAATAAAACGCCTCATTCCGAAACTTTCAAGGAAACCGAAGAAAGTTTCTTACCTTTATTCTTTATTCATGATTGTTTAGAAAACTAATGATGCAGTTGAAAAAGTCGATTTACTTTAATAGTGTTTTTCACGTGGATACCCTTTTTACCATTGGCAGACAAGTATACATTTAGGGTACATTCTCCAGCTAAAAAATATTATATCATTTTACAGATTCAAAAATTAAATTGTAATCTTATAATTTTTAATACAGCAATTAACTAATAAAATCCGAGTACCTGGATTACGCCATTTTTCTTTCAGTATATCAGAATTTTTAACATTTAATTTATATTTCTTAGTATGGCCGTACAGCTCTAAGAACTTTAGTAATCATGCACAGAACCGTAGTGATCTATCCTGCCATAGAAATAGCTAGTGTTTTTTTATGGTCAATTATCTACCCACTGATGTAACAAAATATTTCGTGTCATATAGGCACTTTAATGAGATATAGATTTTCGTTAACATATAGGTGGTTTTAGAGAATTTAAAAAAACATGCACGCGTCATTGACTTTACTCGTGCATGTATCATCATAACAGTGTAACAGACGCAATCAAACAACGAAAAACTAAAGTTCTGTGTTTTTTTTTCTAACTGAGGATTCCTTGACAACCTTCTGTAATTGTTGACGACAGTATTTCACGCTTCCTTCACTCATCGACTGCGTCTCCTGTTACATCCACAAATATTACAAACTGCTTTTCTGAATTTGCGTGAACGCATCGCATACAAGCCGGGATTGAGGGCCGAGTTTAGAAGTCCCAGAAAGTTTGCATAGTTCGCATAGTCTTGGGTTATACAACCAGTCTTCTCACAAAAAAACAGCAGGTTTTGTACAATAAATGCAGGTATCCAACAAACCGCAAACACTCCAACAAAAAAGAAGATAGCCTTAGCGACTTTCTTCTCTCTTTGGCGGATTCGCTCCTCTGTCTGCTCACCCTGTAGCAATGGTTGGTTTTCACCGCGAGTAGAATCTGTTGGAATACAAATTTAAACGCAGACAGACAAACTGTTTATGTTGCTGAAATAGAAAACACAAAACATTTACTGTTCATCAGCAGGGTGCCAAACTGTGTGCAATATTCCACAATTAGTTTTGGCTCAATTAAATCCTGTTTAAATTGCAAAACAATTTAGGACATACCTCAAATTGGAGTTTTCACCTCTTTTTCGTGTCAAATGTAGTAAACATTGTAAGGGGATGCAACAAATCCTTGATAAAGAATTTCTAAATTGATTTTCAAACGAAATAAATTTAAAAAAATTAATGTCATCTCGACATTACCATCGGCCATTACTGTTGCCCCATGTAAGCGCATCCAGACCACTAGTGGTTCCCGGATCCCTACCCTCTGGATGCCGAATGCTTAGATCGTAGATTCCGTGGATGATGGATTCATTCCCTACAGAATAGATGCTGGATACAGCTTGTTTCTGGACGTCTTATCTTGCCAGCGGGTGTCGGATCTCAATCGCTCTGATTTTCTGGACGTTGGATTCCAGAGCCAAGAAGATTAAGGATGCTGGGTACTTGATATGCTTTCATGGGGCGAGTTGTTGAAAATTTCCTCATGAGTTTTTTTTAGTTTCATTGGTTTACCATAGTTTTTTCTCTTTTGTATACGTCAAATGTTCTAACTAAAAAAATGGCTGGTTGGGGCATTAAAAAGGCCACACAAGACTTCGAGGGATGGCCTCCCTCACGTGACCATCTATACTACACACTTATAAAATATTTAGTCACAGCTGGCAACTGATACATTACAAGATAAATGAAAACTTTATGATCATCTCTGAATTTGATAATCTGCAGGTTTATATTCTAAAATATGTGCAGCTATTCCCCCTGAATGCTTTCCCTCTATTTGGTTAATGTAAGGATCCTATAAGCTTGAAGCTAACCGTTTCATTTGTTCAACTGTATTTTAGATCTAGTCAATTTCCACTAATATCACCCACCTTGAGTTGAACTTGTGGAATCTTCATTAGCTGGGTTCTGTCTCGTGTAGTAGCAACGGTGAATTATAATAAAGATACGCCAGTACAGCGCAAACATAACAATCAATGTCGGAATGCCAATTGCGTCAGATATGAACAGCTCATAGGCTTTCTTTGACTGCCAACCAAAAACGGGCAGAAGGGATAACACGATTGAAACGACCCAAATGGCCGCTGTGTATAGCTTTATGTATGCCGGTTGTAGGTACTGCCAGCTCCGGAGTGGAAATTCAATAACGATAAATCTGCAAGTACAAATAAAATAAAAAGAAAATATTCAAAAGATTGGCACTATTTTTTGTTTACTATACTTTTGTAACGCTGGTCTCGTGACTGTAATAACTCGTTGTTAGCTTTTGACGCAAAGTGTAATAGTATTAAATGTATGCAAAATGTATTACCACGGATTATGCCAGAAACTGTTGAAATGTAGTAAGTTCGTGTGTGGATATTGAAACTTATACTTAATTAATCCTGAGGGAGTCTTTACAGGCGCCATAACAAGTTACTTAACGCTATACCACAAACATAAAAGTCAGTTTATTTAATTCGAGGGGCCCAATCTTAAAAGCATAGAGATTCTATGATAAAAAATGTACCAGGTACTATGTGCTGACGACTTTTTTATTCTTTAGTAGTTTACCATACCCAAAAAGATGGCGTCTGTACACAGTTACCACAATGCCTTGCGGGCCCGGAACACCACTAAAGAGTATCAGAGGCCACAGTTGGCGAGACTATTCGTTGTACTAATAACACTGTATGTGAAATATGAAGTTTGCAGATTCTTTCTATGCGTTGTACGGGCAGTTTTCGATTTTTATACGCTAGGAATTGTGGGTAAATATAAAAGTCGCCATCTTTTTGGCTGTGGTCGATCCAAACCTTTCTACGGTCAGAGCCAGGATAGTTAGCAACGAGCTACTCAGTGCCGCGTACATGGTAGTGTAGGCAGCCCTTGACATTTCTTCTCTATACCAGTGGACAAGGACCATCAACGGCTCACAGACAAAACCAACGACAAGGTCACTCACTGCCAGGTTCATTACCAGAAAATTGGATATGGTTCGTAATTCTTTAAATGGGTCCCACTGAATGGTGAATATCACCAGAACGTTTCCAATTATGGTGACAGTGGCCAGGATGACAAAAATAGGGACACTTGTCAATGGGACGTTAAATACACTATCTGTAGGATTGCTGTCAGATGTGGATGTACCATTCAGAAGATTGGAAAGGCTAGCCATCTCACCTCTTGGATCGGATACCTTCGAAAAACAAAAATGATACCAATTACGGGGATAAAACACAACCAACTACGAAATATTCTTAATGCAAAAGTTCATTAATTGCTTTCGTTATAGAGAATGAGTGTTTTCACCTACTTTTGCGCAACCCAGCAAATGACAGGCCAAACCTTTTTATTTATTTCACACCACCACAAGCACTTTATCAAAAACTTACTCCAACCATATCCTCCCATTTCCACTTGCATCACACGTTTTCAACCCTCCTTTTACCTAATACCACCCCTACTTTTCCCTGTCCATTGAACTCATTCCACTTCAACCATCCCTTCTCCTTTTTATTTACCTAACACCTTTCCTATCCTCCCATGTCCATCGACCACATTCCACTTCAACCCTCCCTTCTCCTTTTACCTAATACCACTTCTATTCTTCCTTGCCAATTGAACTCATTCCACTTCAACTATTCGTTCTCCTTTTTATTTACCTAATACCTCTCCTATCCTCCCATGCCCAGCGACCTCATCCCACTTCAACCCTCCCTTCTCCTTTTACCTAATAGCACTCATACCCTTCCTTGTCATCGACTTCAGTCTATCTCAACCATCCCTTCTCCACTTGTCTCATACCAAAAAATCTCTTTCTTCTCCCTTTACCTAATCCTGTCCTATCCTTCCTTGTCCATTGACCTCATTCCACTTCACCCATCCCTTCTCCACTTACCACATATCACTCCATCTCTCCCTTCTCCTTTTACCTAAAGCCTCTCCTATCTTTCTTTATCCATCGACCTCATTCCACTTTGACCACCCCTTCTCCTTTTAGCTAATACCACTCCTTCCCTTCCTTGACCATTGATCTCATTCTGCTCCACCCCTCCTTTTTTCATTCACGTCCCATCATTCCAATACTCCCTTCTCCTTTTACCTAATACCAATCCCATTTTCCTTTTCCATTGACCTCAAACCACCCCATCCCTCCCTTTCTCTTTTTACCTCATACCACTTATATCCTTCCTTCACAGTTAACCTCACTCTATCTTATCCCCTCCTTCTCTGTTTATCTCACCTCATTCCAAATCTTCCTTGCCTTTTTTACCTAATACTACTCCTACCCTTCCTAGACCATTGATCTCAATCCACTCCATCCCTCCCTTTTCCATTCACTTCACACTACTCCATCCCTACCTTAACCTTTTACCTTATACCAATCCTTTACTTCCTTCTCTATTCGTCTCACCTCACACCACTCCACTCTTTCCTTCTCCATTTGCCTCACACACTTCCATCCCTCCTTTCTCCTTTTACCTAATACCTCTCCTATCCTCCCATGTTTACTGATCTCATTCCACTTCAACCCTCCCTTCTCCTTTTACCTAATACCTCTCCTATCCTCCCATGTCAACTGACCTCACTCCACTTCAACCCCTCCCTTCCCCTTTTACCTAATACCACTCTTATCCTTCTTTGTCCATTGACCTCTTCTAACTTC
>JAOBRD020440287.1:0-18446 GCA_027575215.2 Hydrozoanthus sils | reverse complement strand
CTGACGCTTTCCAGTTCCTTTCTTAATAAAGATATGTTCCAATTCCGTTAAGAGTACAGAGGGCTGCAAAGTGCAGATCCCTAGTCTGTTCCCAGTCCGAGTTAGTTTCGTAGTCTTCGTAGTCTTGTGGTGACCGGCCTCCTCATGCAAACGATACAGCGACTGACCCGTTTACGCAAATTGCCCGCTTTCAAAGTCTCTGGTTGTGGAATTCTAAATTGATCACGCGCCTCGACGGTTGAAAGCCAGAAGCTGTAGGTACTGCCATAGTAATGACAAGTTCCACGGCCGTGGCACTCGATGAATGGATTGGCGCGGAAGTCAGTCAAACAGGAGCCTGGGGATGAGAGGTACTGGCCCGAGCCGTCATTACCAGCGCTTGTGTGCTGCAGACACGAGTAAACGGAAATTATTTAAAACCAATAAAATAATAGAAATTTTTAAAGATTTTTAATAGAAAGTTCAGCGATAGCATGTTTGTGACGACGTTTCGACATTTTCAAGTTAAGTTCTTGTTCGTTTTGCCTTCCATAAACTTTTGACTTGAAAATGACGTGGAAACGTCGTCACAAACATGCTATCGCTGAAATTTTGTAGAAAAGTTACTAAATAAGAATCGTCTGATCCGAATTCTTTAAGAACGGAAGAAATATAAATTTACCGTTTTTCACTCGCGTTGTAATTATTCTTTTGTTCTACTCCGCTTTTGTTGTTTGCCGTTATTGAACGTTTTCAACTATAATTTTAGATTGAAGTTTCAACACATTTGCACTTGGAACCTGATGATGGTGTATGCCATACCGAAACGTAGTTCAGTTTTGTTTTTATTAACTACTTTTATAGCAGATTTACAATACTACCTGTATTGGTAAATTTTCACATCTAGAGTGGTCCCATTGTATCGGTAATTTCTCTCGACTAGAGTGGTTAACTCTTTCAGTCCCAGTTGTATTGGTAAATTCTCCCATCTAGAGTGGTTAACCCTTTCAGTCCCAGTTGCATTGGTAATTTCTCCCATCTGGAGAAGTTAACCCTTTCAGTACCAGTTGTATTGGTAAGTTCTCCCATCTAGAGTGGTTAACCCTTTTGCTTTGTCAGTACTGAACTTACGAAAAAAAAAAGTTCTGGGCTTAAGTTTGCCATAAGAACTAGGAAAGAAAGTCAAGAGTTGAGATGCAGAAACAGAAGCTTGACCGTGGCCTTTCATCAAGTGTATTTTATCCTTACCATCAAGAAACTGTAGCCTTGCCACAGGGCGTCCCAGTTCTGAGGACAGCTTGGCACATTGATTGACTGGCTGTGGACAGCGATAACATGCGCTGGTGCCTCGCAGACGGCGCATCGGCCAATATACGGCCTGACCTGCTGCTCTCGCACAGGCATCATGGGAATTGGCTCCGTGGTGGACAACCAATAGCTGTAGTCGTTACGCGAGGCCAGGTTACATACGTTGTTAATATTACAGAATAGGAAGGGCATGGTGCTGAACCGTTGCAAACACGAGCCCGGGGATCCAAGATCTTGGCCATGGGCCCGCTCATTTCCTTGAACATAGAGCAAACTGTAGCCTTCCCACATCTTAATTGTCAGACTTGGGCACCTGGGTACCTGTTGATAAAAATCATTTAAAGTGTTCTCATAGGAGTTAAACCGATAATAGGCAAGCAGGTAAGCAGGTTGATAAGGACGTAGATAAGTTTATGGGTAAGTAGGTCGATAAGTAAGTAGTTAGACTGTTAGGCAAGTAGGCTAGCAGGTTGGTAAGTAGATAGTTAACTTGACAGGCAAGTAGATAAGTAGGTTGAAAAGTAGATAGGTAAGTAGGTCGATAAGTAAGTAGATAGGTTGATAGGTAAGTAAGCAGATTGATAACTAGGTAAGCAGGTTGATAAGTAGGTAAGCAGGTTGATAAGTAGGTAGGTTGATATGTAGATAGATTGACAGCCAAGTCGGTAGGTATGCATGTTGATAAGTTGGTAGCTAGATTTGTAAGCAGATAGGTAGGTTTATAAGTAGATGGGTAGGTTTATAAACAGATGGGTAGGTTTACAAGTAGATGGGTAAGTTTATAAGCAGATGGATAGGTTTATAAGTAGATGGGTAGGTTTATAAGTAGATGGATAGGTTTATAAGCAGATGGGTAGGTTTAAAAGCAGATGGGTAAGTTTATAAGCAGATAGACAGGTTTATAAGTAGACTAGTAGGTTTATAAGTAGATGGGAAGGTAGTTTGATAAGTAAGTAAGTGTATACTACAATCCTATACCTCAGAAGTCTGACTGTGAACGGTGAGGTAGAATCCAAACTCTGCTGGGCCAGGGGGGCCTGGGGGACCAACTGATCCTGGGAGGCCAGGTAAACCAGCATCACCCTTCTCTCCAGTGGAGCCAGAAAGTCCAGGAAAGCCAGGTTCACCTTAAGGCGATACCAAACACAAGGATCATAACCACGTATGGACAAGAAGATCACTACTTTTGAAAAACTTGTTAAAGATTTATAATGGAATTGATTAAATTGTACAAATGTTAATAAATCATTGAAACCTAAACGAAGATGCATTGACCGCAAGTGTTTTATGTGATCAATTCGTGTTCACACAACAATCTTTATTGCTAAGATTATCTGATTAAATATCTACCGCCGCTTTATTTAAAAGTTTCAAGAACATCAAGTTCTAGGCTTTGTCTTTTTGAACACAGCTAATTTGCACAACCGACAGGCACAAATAATAATAATAATAATAATAATAATAATAATAATAATAATAATAATAATAATAATAGTATTGGTTTATTGTAGACTCCAGTAATTGGCTCTTCCTCTACAAAAATTACTCTACTTAAGGTTAAAACTTAAAACACTACGATCTACTCCGACCCCTATAACTTATCCTATTCTTCCAATTATAAAATCACTACGATCTACCCCATGCCCTAAAAATACATATACATATATCTTAATTGATTATAATCTAAAACAAGGTGACAAATGTTAGTTGTTGCTGTTCAATAAAAACTCCTTTGTTAACTTACAAAACTTGCTAAATTTTTAGTTTCTAATAGAAATTGGCAAACTCATTTTAAAAAGTTGTTTTAACTCCAAACACAATTATAGAGAGAGAACTGAGTAAAAACTTCATACACTCGTGTTTTTAGCGCATGTAGTCCTTTACAGTTTCATTGCCCATGTGGTCTTCACGAGAGTGTCAGTCATTGTTTTACCTGGGTCAGTTATTTAGTTAGTGATTTGAGACAATGGTTTCTTTGTTTAAGATCTCAAAGGTGTTTGGATTTGAAAAGGTTTGTTTGTAAACAATTCACCTACTGCTCGTGCTGAAAGAGATCAGGAAGATGAAAACTTTCAGAAAAAAAAAGATAAACCACAAAAGTCTAAAAAACATTCCATCATTTTGGCGACTCCAAAGAGTGGAGATGAAACGTTTTCTTCATTGTCTTCCATCATTCAGTATCTTACCTTTTGGTCCTGGGAATCCGGGTATTCCAGGTTCACCCTTATATCCACGGGGGCCGTCGTTACCAGGGAAACCAGGGGAGCCGTCACGTCCCTTTGCGCCTTGCAAACCAGGTAGACCACGCTCACCTCTTTCACCCTTATCTCCTCGTATTGTACCTGGATAGCGAGGGATATGGTTTGTAGACTGTGAGGGGAAGTGTATCGAGTTTTTATGTATCCTTCCTAACCTTTTCAGCCAAATTACGTCGAATGACGTGTCGCTAAAGTCTCCCAACTAGAACATTAGCTTTGCCTTAAACAGTTCAAAGAATACCTTAATCTTCGAAGGCGGATTAATAACTTTAAAAATTTTGCAAACTTTGACTTGAAACACTTAGCTGGAGATGTGAAGTATCTTTTCTCGTGCTCAAAAGTAAATGAATCATGTTTATACCACACACTGCAAAGAACAAGAACCAACTTACTCTGTCCACGTCCTGGCTCTCCCTTGAATCCCTTCAGTCCTGGTAGTCCTAGATTTCCTTTGGCGCCAGTGAGGCCAGGAAAGCCATCATTACCACGAGGCCCATCCTCACCAGCCGCTCCATCTGCACCTCTTGGACCAACATCACCCTTTGCACCATTGTCACCAGGTGGTCCATTCTCACCCGGGGGTCCTGGCGGCCCATTTTGACCAGGTAGACCAGTACCCCCTTGGCGTCCATTGACTCCAGCAAAGCCTTGATCGCCCTTCTCTCCAGGACGGCCATCATTACCAGGTCTTCCACTAAGGCCATTGAAACCTTGAGCACCCTTGTTACCTTTTTCACCCTGTGATCCAGCAGGACCACGGTCACCGCGCAAGCCGCTTTGCCCCTTCAGACCCCTGGGCCCAGGAACACCATCATTTCCTGGATTACCCTTGGGACCTTGTCTACCCCTTTCTCCGTTGCTTCCCTTGGAGCCAGGAAAACCATCTCCTCCACGCTCTCCTTTATCACCTGGACTTCCAGGTGATCCTGCGAAACCATTTGCACCAGGTGGACCTGGATATAAAAGATTAATAGTTCAGTTTGTGGAAACTTTGTTGAGAGCAGACAAAACTTCGTGTTACCTTAACTCTACACCTACATACCAACCAGGTAAATTAAGACTTAACTACCAAAACACTGCTGGATTTTCTGAGAAGTGTATACCCTTTGGAATCAAAATGAACAAAAATTGAAGACAGAAATCATCTGTGCTAAAGGGGGCATGTGGTTTGTCTTTAAAAGACCGTGCTCAATTGACCGCAACGAAAGATGGCAACCTGTTTATTCACCAACAATTTCTAGCATGTAAATATCTCAAACGCCTATAAAAACGCATAGAGAGAATAAGTAAACCCCAAACTTGACACAAGCAGTATTGTTTGTACAAGGAAGCGTCTAACTAACTATGGCATTCTCTGAGTCTCTCTTAGCAGTGTTCCGTTGAGGAAAAATTTGTGTTAACCATTTTGATATAGCATTTATCAAAAACGGCAATCGACGCGTCATTTCTCCACAGTCTTGAACAATGTAGTCAGTTTTCTTGTCGTCAAAGGAGAAAAACTCTTACAAATAACCAAACATGGGGAAACACTACATAACTTAACTAACATAGAATCTACATTGCACTGTTAATCATTAGAGAAGTTTCCGCTTTCAGCCTGTTGGTTCCACAGATTTATGAAAAATTACCAGATCATATTTACTCAAAATCTTCTAGCAGCAAAAGTAAGTAACATCTGATCAGAAATTTGTAAATTGCTAACCTGTTCTTCCAGAAGCTCCGGCAGGTCCTTCAGGGCCTGGGAGTCCTGCTTCTCCTTTGTTGCCTGGGAAACCATTCAGACCTGGCCGCCCAGGCAGGCCTGGTGGACCAGGTGGGCCACGTTGAACAATCGTCTCTCCTCTATCTCCTTGGATACCACGTGGGCCAGGGAGACCTGAAACAAACACGAGATTATGTTTTAATGGTTACATTTTAAATGCTAATAGCTTAAAAGGACTAGTAAGCCATAATCACGCCAAAGACTTCTTGAAGTCGAAACTTACATAAACAACAACATTAGCATCTTCATAACTTTTTCTAGTTCCATTTTCCCGTAAAATCCAAACGCATACAGAAGACATATACTGGGAAGAATAGTATCAACGCAGATCATGCATTTCTTTGGTGGTTCAAATAAATTGGTTTCTTACCCTGAGGTCCTCGCTCTCCTTTTGGGCCATCATTACCAGGTGGACCTCGAGGGCCTCGGTCGCCCTTAAGTCCAGGAAAACCTGCCATTCCCTTTTCACCTTGAAGACCATTGTTACCAGGCGCACCTGGTCGGCCAATGCCTGGTTCACCTTTAAACCCCTTAGCTCCTAGAAAGGACATTAAACAGAAAGAACTCATTAACTTCAGAAAAAACCACAAAGCAACAATAACAGAAACTAGCTAGCGCCAAAATATAAATTTATAGGCCATGGCCAAAATGTTTGAGAGCCAAAAAGCAACAACAACAACTTAAGGCATTAAATATTTCAGCTCCAATCTCATGAAGAAAGATATTTTGGTTACTAATATGATATT
The DNA here is from genome assembly GCA_027575215.2 of Hydrozoanthus sils. NCBI lineage: Eukaryota > Metazoa > Cnidaria > Anthozoa > Zoantharia > Hydrozoanthidae > Hydrozoanthus > Hydrozoanthus sils. The sequence goes on along the minus strand of JAOBRD020440287.1, from coordinate 12,393 downwards.
TCTGCAAGATTCTATAAAAGTTATAAAGCATAGCTAGAGTGGCAACTTTTATATCAATACCTTCAGGGCCACGTTCACCAGGGTTTCCTCGTGCACCATCCTCGCCAGGCGTTCCAGGAGTACCAGCTATGCCTTTTGGTCCAGGAAGACCAGGTTGACCAGGCCGTCCAGCATTACCTTTCAACCCTGGTAGGCCTGGAGGCCCTGGAGGACCCAAAGGCCCAGGGTTTCCTTTCGGTCCATCTACTCCATCAACGCCATCTCGTCCAGGGCTTCCTTTCATGCCTGGTCCTCCATCCAAACCTATGAACAAAAACAAAAGTTTAACGCCTGAATCAACCGAATAATTTTATGTTGATTTGTTAAAGACCAAGTTTCTAAAGGAAAGTTTTTGTTTACATTTTTTGCCTCATTAGCATACGCACTCTTCTTTCTAATTCAGATACAGAAACAAAGGTTCTGAATAATGAAACGTTTCTGCAGAACAAACTTTCTCTGAAAATATGAGATTGATATGCCAAGTAATCTTTCCGAGATATGGGCATAAAAATAGGTAATTTTACAAAGAATGTGTGGCTCATTATCATTCTTGCCTTCAGCTGTTTTGCAGGTTTTTGAGTGGTATTTTCTTCTTTGAAACACTTATAGAACCGAAAGAATTTTGGTAAGCATTTTCAACTGTTTTTAAAGTCAGTTGTTTATCTCTGTTATTTCTACGACTTAAGTTGTATGCTAAGGAAGCAGAATGAAAACAACGACGTCGGCTGAAACTTGCCAATAAGTTGTTCATTGGTGATTTTTAGGAGAGATGATAAATATAGTAAAGGTAAAGTGCCATCGTTTAATGTCAGTAGTTCCTTCAGCTCTCTTAGAATGCTGTTATCAATGGGAGTCGACAGTGCACCCCCTCCCTCTGTCAGTGGTATTCAAAGCTACAGCTACACTAACCAGAAGAAAGTCGAAACAGATGTGCAGTAATTGGGGATCGAACTGGAGACCTCTAGTTCCCAAGAACATGCATTGACCAAATGAGCAATGCCTGCTCCTGGTAGATGTATAGATTGACGGAAGATCGTGCTGTGCCGTGCTGACAAAGCCAAATAAGGCCAAAACAGCTGTCCACGGCTGCTAACACTCCTGAATAATCAAAATTCTCTCTTAAGGGCTCAGTACAGACTTAGTTCCTTCTCATCCATGAGGCCTTTGTGCCCTTTTAGTGGCTGTCTCCTTACCAGCACATAGTGCGCAACATTTCAGATTTTACATCATTAGCCAGATCACACATTCACTGTGCTTATTTCAGTGACAGAAGGATTCTTTCAGATTTCCTTACCATTTGCTCCAGGAACTCCCCTTTCTCCACGTGGTCCTGGATCTCCTGGCGGACCTGGGATCACTGGAGCATCAGAAGAGCCCGGTGGCCCGATCTCACCCTTTGGACCTCTTGCTCCCTTAATACCAGGGAAGCCATCTCGGCCAGGTCCTCCCGGTATTCCATCACGCCCTATGGCAAGGGAGATTATTAGTGCCTTGAGCTAATTAAGTAGAACATCATACTAAAAACTAAATCATTTCCCGGACCTAAGTGGTTCATTGTGCCGGCGCTTATCTCTGGTTTCTGTAGTGTTAAGTGGATGAGAGTCTTTGACTCTCTATGGGCCGGACACTAATCCATTGCAGGTTAGCCTCCAACAGAATTGGTACTCATTTATACAGCTGAGGTGACTGGAACAAGTCGGGTTAAGCGTGTTGCTCAAGGAAACAACACACTGACCTGGAATCGAACTTGCTACCCTAGGATTACAAGTTGAACACGCTAACCACTTGGCCACTGCAATGCCGACTACCATACACTGACGCGTAACCATATATGTGGAACAATGTAAGAAAAATTAATAGTGTAACACCCAGTTAAAATTCAAGAAAACGAATGCTGATTGGCTGTTGCTAAAGAGAAGCCCTATAACTAACAATATAATCAATATTTTTCTGGCAAACTTCGCTCAAATTTACAAGATTGTCTCTCTACTAGGTGACTGGAATATCAACTTAATGAGCTTTTCATTCCATCAGACAACTAATGAATTTTTAGAGTTGCTTTGTTCAAAGAGTATTTTCCTTTTATTTCCTGCCTGTCTAGAGTTATTGCACACAAAGCTCCAATGAAAGACAATATCTTTACAAATGGTTGTTATTGTCGTACCAAGGGCGTTCTTTTCTTTAATGACATATCTGACCATCTCTCTATGTTTGCAATCATAAATAGTTATAAAAAGCTGATCAAAATGTTTCACCAATCGCGAGAAAAATGTAAATCGGTCTGAATTGCCAAGTTACAACATAAAAAAATCCCTCTATCTATAATTACTACTTCCTGTTGAAAAATGTTTAAGCAAAGAGATATACTTTAAACCCAGGAATGTGAAAGCTCATCTCAAGTCTATTCGCTATATGCCATGCTCCAAAATCTTAGATTATGTCTTTAAGTCTCAACGGAATTCCAACTCAAGATTAAAGAGGCCATTTATATCAAATCTGAAAAGCCTTCACCCGATTCCCAAGTCAAGCATGTACATATTAAGCTATCTTTGTAATTTCTTTATTTGTCCAATTATCATTGTCATTGTTGTTTTATTCTGTATATTTTCTTGTTACACTCACTTCTTGCACCCCCGGATATGACGATAGCAGTGTCTCAACATGTTTGGCAAACTAAAAAATGTTGTGTGTTTCCTTGAAAATATTTCTGTTTTACTGTTTTCAAGACCTTTTGGTAACGTTATACATACGTTTTCTAAAATCTTCTATTCTGCTTACCTGAGCAAGGATTAAGTTTTGCAAAGTAATACTTAGTATAATTTATATGATTTTGTGTGACACAAAGATATTGCGTGACAAGTCTTACCATCATTGCCGCGAAGTCCACCGGGTCCTGGAGCTCCCTTTTGTCCCTGAGGTCCTCTGGGGCCTGATGGACCAGGAAATCCTGGATAACCTTTTGCTCCAATGCTACCACTTTCGCCCGGAACCCCAGGGGTGCCCGGTTGTCCTGGTGATCCTGCACGCCCCTTCCTTCCAATGGGACCACCGTCACCTTTGAGGCCTTGCACGCCATCCAGTCCAGAGTCACCTTTGAAACCTGGTGGGCCTGGGTCTCCTTTGGGTCCACGTGAACCTAAAATATTTTATAAAATTGTATTCCTCGTAAATGTACGAATATAACTGGATGGTCATTTCATCCTAACTGATAGGGCAAAGAATTGGGACATAACATGTTGTTCTCTTTCTATGTAGTTTGTAAGTATGTATGAATGTAAAACCGGTACGTATGGCATTTTCAAAGTGATGGTAGAACTAACAAAAACAGACAGCATCACCCACGTGTATTACCTTGGATTCCAGGTTTTCCAGGGGGTCCCGGACCGCCCTCAACTGATTCACCTTTCTGTCCCTTCTGTCCTTCTAAACCTTGGGGTCCTATTGGGCCAGGTTCGCCTAAATAGGGAAAAAAAAATTAATTAAATCTCAACGAAACACATTTCTAACACTGTGGTTGCTCCATAAGGTCATAGATGATGAGCGTGTTGCTTTCTTTATGAGCCAAAAACTTTTAGTTATGAAGTTCCTAACAATTTTTTTACAAATGAAACCAGATGATTGGCTCCGGCTTGGAATCACCCCCTTACTTGTGTTCTTGGATGAAAGTCTAAGTTTGCTTATCACCTTTACTAATCTGCGTTAAATGACCAACTTCATCTTTCTCATTAGGGGTGCAGCTAGCCAGTTTTAATTTGTAAGCTAGTTCAAACTATAAGCAATATGCTCAAAAATGTCAATGAAAGTTAGAAATAGTTTTTCCAAAAAGTTTGCAAGCCCGAGTTTGATGGCTTAATAGGCAGCTACATCTCTGCTCATAATTATTAAGACAACTTCTTTATGTTTGTAACGACCGCTTTTTTTGTTTTTGTTAACATCTGTACAATATGGTATTAAATAAATAAATGAATAATAAAAAAGATGGGTTTTAAAATGGTTTTAGAAACAACACAGAAATTAGCTCTTTGCAGCTGGGGGTCACCTTAAATCAAGCAGCTTAAACAAAATGATACCCCGAAATGGAAAGAGGCTGACACTACTCTTGTAAAATGGCAAAGTTTCAGCTTTTAACTTCTGTTGTCCTGGAGTGGTATATGTGTAAACACAACATATAGATTCGAGTGAGGTCACTGGAAACTTGAATAGTCAAGTCTCGCCCATCTAGAGTATCATCAAAGAAACCTATAAACCAATACAAAGGAAAGAGAAATTTTCTGACCTCAGCGGGAGTGGAACCAACAACCTACGAATAAACGTCAGCCTGTTCTTTCCATTTCTGAAAGTTCATCAGTTGGTCACAGCTAGTTAATTAAAGGTAGGTGTGGTTACGTGACCACTAACTAAAGAGGGCCCATTTCGACAGTACACAAACCTTTTTGGCCGCGTGAACCAACTCTTCCAGATTCACCAGGGCCACCAGGGAGACCTGCAGGACCCTCTTCTCCTTTGTCGCCCTTTGGACCTGGGCTGCCATTTGATCCTGGTTGTCCATTTGTACCTGGTTGCCCGATGGGTCCTGGAAGCCCTTTGTCGCCTTTGTTTCCTTGGGGGCCTCGACGACCTTGTCTGCCTTCTGCTCCCCTCTCCCCAGGTAAACCTCTGTCACCTTAAATTATTCAAAATCATAAGCAAAATTAACGTGCTTTTTACACTCACTGATATTTGAAGAAAGCGAGGGAGACTGAAAGACACATGGAAAAGGATGGTGGAGAAGGGGAGAAACAAATTTGGTTGGAGGACGAAGCACAAGTGGCAAGGAAAAGAGCAGAATGGAAGAACTTTGTCAGTGTCATATGCAACACTTTGCGCAAAGAGTAACGATGGTGATGATGGTAACTAAAGCCATGTTTTGTTGGGACTTGCTTGGACTTTGATCAGGTTATTTAGCAGTTGAAATTGTGTAGAGTGCCATCAATTATTCTATAAAAAACGCGACGAATGTTGTGTTCTACTTCCAACTAGGCTTCAAACTTTTTATGTAGTCAGTTTGGGAGAATTTCACTTTTGGCCCTTAACACCACATAAGTGTTGTGTTGGTCCAAACTCAATTTCAGACGCTGACTACGGAGGTTTTATTAAATTTCTGATGGAATTATGTCAGTCGTAGATATGGCAAAATGTGTTACCTTGCCATGAGAAACACTTTGAAAGTAACAAAATTATATTATTTCAAGAGTGAAGGTTTCTTATATATAGTACAAAATCAATTAAGCACCTTATAATAAGTTAGTGCAGGCTTGGCAAAGGTTTTATACCGAAACCAGTCGCCAATAAAGTACAAGCTTTAAACTCGAGTTGCCGAAGCACACAGTCTTTTTATTAATTTTATTTCAGTGTAGAAGTAAACTAACACAAGACTGGCAGATTACCAACTACAATATTTTTGAAGTCTTACCCTTTTCGCCTTGATTTCCAGTAGGTCCCTGTTGTCCTTCTCGGCCAGGGGAACCTGGTAATCCTCTCCCTTGGTTACCTTTATCACCTTTAAGTCCAGGAAGTCCAGACGCCCCACTGTCGCCTCGCTCACCAGGAGGCCCTGGTTCTCCTTTCTGTCCAGCAGGGCCTCGAGTTCCATTTTCTCCTTTAGGGCCTTGTTGAACCTGACCCACAGTATACCATGGTTCACCTGATATAGAGTAAAAATGTCAGAACAATTGTGGAGAGTTTACCGATGAAACAATTGTTCCCCAAGGTGATCTATAGACCCAGTTCAACATACTACTCTAGCATGAAGGTGTGTGTGCATTTAGGAGGCAGCATGGCTCAGTGGTCAGGATGCTGGATTTGCATGCAGTTGTCCCAGGTTCAATTGTCACTCTGACCACTGAAAGGATTTGGCTTCAGTGATCCCAGAGTCAAATCAACCACGCTTGTAAATAGTCAACTGGTCTACCTCCAACCAGTTGGGATTCTTAAATGTAGTCGTGTCTGTTTAGGGGCTACTGACATGTAATTTGGGCTCTGCCTTGTGTATCTATCCCTACCACTCTGGCAAAACTGATTAAAATAATTTTAAAATGCGAAAGTTGAAATAGCTTTGCATTTGATACACCCCTTTCAAGTTTCCCATTATGTTATTTCATCTGTGGTACCCCCTGATGGCAACCACCTAAAGTTTTGGGCTGTCAAGCAAGCAACAGTGTCAAGCCCTTTCCTAATTCTTCTTTATTCATGAAGTTGATTTTGTAACAAAGAACCTTATTCTAACTTGGAATTGTTGGCTTTATTCTAGATTACCAGTGAAAGTTGTTAAACCATCCCAAACATGGCAAATGTTGTATTAAATTGACTTCTTGAAACTAAAATTCGTACTTTTCATGTAATCAACTTGGGAGAACTCTGCTTTTCATCATCAATATTCAAAATGTGTGATCGAATCCCACTTTCTGTTTACACAATATTATATTTGGTAAGTGCTACGTAAAGAGAAAATTAATAAGATGATAAATTTTTTGGGGTTATAACGGATGAACTGGAAAAAGTACAGTAGTTGTTGTTAGTCATTGTACTAAGTTGCTCTTTGTTCAGAATTGTTTTGTGAAATCAAACTTTGAAATCTTCACTTTTTTTAGTTTACAGGTTATTTTTGTATAATAACATAGAAGGCAAAAAGACTTCAAATTGAAAGAATATCAACGGAGAAATTTTTTTCTTAATTCAGAGTAAAATCTCTCGACGCTGATTGGGCACTGATATACTTGCGAGGTTTTCAGAATATTTTCAATTTTCTTAAAAATGCTTTAGAAACGTTTTCTGGTCTTTTCTGAAAATTCGCAAAGCTTTCCGAACATATCCGAGTATCTCAGAAGATTTTCAGGAAATTTTAAAAATCATAAAAACGTCTTAGAAACATTTTATACCGTTTCCGAAGTTTTTGTAATGTTTCCAGAGATTGCAAAGGATTTCAAACTCGAAAACAGCGAAAAATGAAAAACTTTGCCCTTGATTTCATAAACATGATTGTAATCGCATGGTTCCTGGTAAAATTTAATTAAATCTAAATTTTACTTGGCCCCATGTGATTACCCATAACCAAGGCAAACGACCAACCTTTCTGTCCCACCTGCCCTTTGATACCAGGTTCACCTTGTCGGCCCTTTTCACCCTTCTCTCCTGGGCGTCCTTGAACAAACTGACCAGGTTCTCCCTTTGTTCCCTTTTGTCCTGGAAGTCCACTCACTCCATCATTTCCATCTCGACCGTCTCGACCAGCTTCACCCTATAGAAAAAGTTATGTGAGCCTGCAAGCATGAAATATTAATTTATGCTAACATCTGGTTGCACTATCAACAAGCTTTTAGAAGTCTCTAGTATCAAGGGAATTTGTAGGGCATGATTTAGAATATCCTCTTTTAACTAACAACTATCCCCAGAAGGGGAGGTGAATAGCGATGGATATATACCGAGACGTGAAGGGTCGAGGTATATATCTAGAGTGAGACACCGACCCTGAGGGAGATAGTTGCTTTAGTATTTACCAGAAGACAGGGATAAAATGCACTTCATTTTTCAAAGAAAAGATAAAATTTTCATTTTTTTTTCTATTTCTAGCATGTGCGTTTCGTGTACATTTGAGATTCGTTTACACTTTATCAGGGTTTTTTGAAGAACATAAGTGTCGTGGATTTTAAGCAGGTTTTAAAAGAAAAAGTTTTGTCCTAACAATTAAAACCAAAAAGCCATTTCTTGTTGTCCTCCTCGTGTTTTCTGGAATGGTTCTTTGTTTAAAGCAATCACTTCCTCGTCTATTACTAACAAGTAATGCGATGCCATTTTGACTACCGTCGCAAAATCGACTAATAGTAATGGATGTTGCAAGATACGGGAACCAATCAGAGCGTGTGAAAATGGATATTGGTTGCTTTGGTAAATACTAATATATAGATATCATACTGCTAATTTATACTGCATTTATACTCTCTGTTTTTTATTTCATTTTTTCTTAGTTAAGCTTTTGTGAATTGGTTCATTAATTTTCATATCGTTATCTTTGATCATGTTTCAATGTTCCAAACAACACTCCACTGACCAAGAGAACAAACAGAAACATCACACAGGTTACTGTGAACCTAGAACCAAGTCCCAAAAAGTGTTTTGTTGTGTTCATACTGAATGTTAATGTGTTGTAAAAGAATAAGAGCATTTCGCCATATCTGTCGTTAGTTGACTGAAGACTTTTTCTGGGAAGTGGTTAATTTTCCACTCCTTGAATCTTCTTCAAGATTTTCTGGGTTGTGCTATAGTTAAAGTTAAAAAATGTTTATTTTTCACTCTTTTATTCTTCTTCCGGAATTTTGGGGTAACAAATTTCATCAAATCCAGAATTTCTGTGCATACTAAGCATGTGCTCTACCATCTGAGCTGATCCCCCATTACAAGTTGCTTTAACAAATTATATCCAGGAATCAATCCTGGTACTTTGTGCATACGAAGCACACACTCTACCATCTGTGTAGCACAGTAATGGTTAATGATTACCTTTGGACCAGGAAATCCAGGATTGCCTCGAGGTCCTGCTTCTCCAGGTCTGCCAGGTTCACCATTAGGTCCTGTTGCCCCAGCAGGTCCTGTTTCACCTTTTGCTCCAGCATCTCCCTTAGCTCCCAGAATTCTGACAGTTTCACCTCGTTCACCTTTGGCTCCCTTTTGACCATTTGGTCCATTATCACCAGAAGGGCCCTATAAGGTTTAAGAAGGACAATATTTTCATCACTACAATTATTCAATAGATGGTAGTAGTTTATTCATTCATAAAGCTTCACTACTCTCGGGTCATAGAAGAACCCAACAGGTTTTACAACCCAGTGAGAGGACTGCAACCTTGGCCTAAGGTTTAATGTCCTATTCAATAAGATGCCAAGGTCTAACCATTTGTAGATATTAGAGCAAAGGCAGCAAGTCCTTAGTTAGAACTTAGTTACTCTAAGACCCTGAATGAAAGTCAGCACTAGGAATCAAACCTAAGCCTCCAGAATTACAGACTGATGCATACTAATTGGGCTAACCAGGCGGCAGTTGTTGACTTGTCAACAGTGGTTGAATCCCATAATGGTGGGTAATGTTTCGAAAACTTAAACTGCAAAGTGCAAAGATTTGTTTTAAAACAAAAATGCAATAACTAAAATTTTAAAAGCGTCACTTCTAACAAAAAGTAAAGGTTCGGTATCAAAAACTGAAAGATTTATCTAACATGTTTTTTCTATGCTCTATATGATTGATTTTGAAAGCTCCTTAAATAAGTTGTACTTATTCAGAATCTGTGTGAGTTTTATTAGTATAGGTAACCATAAAACATCGAATTCACTTTGAAAGAGTTTGCACATGCATATCTTGCCACTAACATGCCACACATAGCATGCCATATTTGATTGGTTTTCTTAGACTTGCACAATTTATTAATCAATAAACAGCAAGAATCCTCAGAATAAATAGCAACACTGCTCTCAAACAATCAGAATCAAGAACTTTTATCATAAAATGCATATTATCAATACAGAAAAAGTGTAATAGTTCAAAGAAAAAAATGTAGTCCGAAAATAAAAAATCATAAATTAAGGCTTTCTTAAGGAAATAAAACACACCCTTGGTCCTGCATCACCATCACGCCCAGGGACTCCTTTCTCTCCAGCATCACCAGGTTGGCCAGGGTCTCCTGAGGGACCAGGGGGGCCATCTCGCCCAGGGATTCCGTCTTGTCCAGGTTCTCCTTTCTGTCCCCTAGGACTTAGAACACAAGCACCACACTCATCACCCTTTTGTCCTGGATTACCTTGTTCACCAGGTTCACCAGTAGCTCCTTTCCGTCCAGGGGGGCCTTGTGGACCAGGGGGGCCAGTGGTACTGTCACCTAAAATGGTTTTTGAGTAACTTTAATGAAACAAGTTTTGAAAAATTATCTTTTTTAAGGAAAAACCTGACCCTGATAATATCGGGGTCCGTAAAGTACTGAAAATTAAAACTACAAGGTTTTCAAGAGGTCATTCAAGGTATTTAAAAAACGGTAGTTGAAAGGGATTTTACAAATTGAAGTAATTACTAGATCTTATATACAAAATGCAAACATTGCTGGAAGATATAGCTTAGCTGTTAATGAAAGCTTAATATTCTATTCCAAAACAACTGAAAACATAAGTTTCAAAATTATTCGTTTTGCTGAACATTAATTTTTCAAAGAATTTTCACAAAATTACAACAAAATTCGAAAGCTCTCAAGGACCAGGAGAAAATAGTATTCCAAAACAGCTGTAACAAAAAAGAAATTTTCAGTTCTGATTTGCTTTGCTGAACATTTTCCAATATTTTCAAGAGATAACAAAAAAAATCCAAAAGCTCTCAAGGACTTTCCAGAAGATATAATGTTCCACAACACCTGAAACCAAAAACTAATTTCAGAATTATTCGTTTTTCAAACATTTTCCAAGAATTTTCAATGAATTACAACAGAATTTCAAGGCTTTTAAGAAATTACTGGAAAAAATATTCCAAAACAGCTGAAAACAAAAACAAACTTCAGAAGTATTCGTTTTGCTGGACAGTTTACACAGGAGTTTTCAGGAAATTAAAACAAAATTTCAAGGCTTTCAAGGACTTTTCAGGAGAATGAAAAATTTCTTCCTTGGATCTCTACCTTACAAAGCAAGTAGGTGCTCTAACTTCTGAACTTCAAGGGCTCAATAACTTTACCTGCTGGACCTGGAAAGCCCTGGCTTCCTTTATCACCAGTTTGCCCTCGGGGACCTGGACGTCCATCAGCACCTGGGGGCCCCTGTATGCTAATACCACGATTTCCTTTTTCACCAGCTGGCCCACGAGGACCTCCTGGACCTCCAGGTCCTTCGCGACCCTTCAAACCAGGTGAACCTATGACAAGAAAAAACTTCAGCAAATTAAATTATTTCCTCCCCAATAACATGGAAACAAACTGGTTTTAGACCATCCCAATTCAATATCTTTTAGCATTATTAAGCTAACACCCAAGGTGTTTAAGCTCTTGGCTTAAACACTCGTAACAACAAATGATTTTTAAAGCATATACTTCCTTAAAAAATAATTAACTGGTAGCAAAATACAGTCAACATACCAGGTGCTCCTTGATCACCAGGGGGACCAGAAGGTCCCAGTGGACCAACATCTCCCTTTGTTCCTTTAGGACCAGTGGGGCCTTCATTCCCAGGTTGTCCATCTTGACCTTTTGCTCCTTTGAGGCCAGGAAAGCCAGGAGGTCCTTGGATTCCTTTTTCGCCAGTTAGTCCAGGAAGGCCAATTCCAGGGAGGCCCTAAAAACAGCAATTTTTAACCCGATAATTTAGGAAAATTTAAGATAACAAGTATAAAAAGGATTAAATAGTTTTGAAACTATGTTTTGTGCTTCAAAAGCTTAAATGCTTTTCAGTGATAAATGTTCCAGCCAGTACAGATTCAGGAGCATTCATATTATTTTGATAATCTAGGGTTCAAGCATAAAAATGTTTAACTATTTCATAACCTGTTTCTGGCATGAAACATTTCAAACACTTTTATTCTTCCTCAATTAGACTGAAAAATAAGTTTAGATTGCTCAAAAAAAGTTTGTAACTCATGCACAAGAAAACGACTTTAAAACAAAAGTTTTTTTTGAGGAGCTCATTTTTTCTTAAGGTATTATAAGGTAAGATTCTTACTGGAATCTTGATAATAGTGTTAAGGGTCATCATTTTGATTGACAGCAGGAAGATTTTGATTAGCATTGTTTTCCTATATGTTCATGTGTTCAAATTTAACTGAATGTAATATTACAATCATAGAGTATCTCTTATTTTAATTTAATGATGATTTAAAGGTTTTCATTTGGAATCGTGAAGAGCATAAAAAGCTAAGCCCATTGTTTGCTGCTTGTTAAAGTGCTTTTGAAGTGTAAAATTTTGTTACATCTGCCAGTGGATAGACCTTGCTAAACGAGGAACTTCAGTTAAAAAAATGTCAAAATCTTTTATGGTTTTTAAGATAGTAACATTTAAAGTTCTCAACTGATGATGTCATGTACGGTTCCGACATATGTGACCCTGCATGGGAAAACGTATAATAACGGGCAAAGCGTTAGGCCGTTAGGACCGTTTCAAGCTCGTAAGGTCTAACGGTTAAACCGTTTGAAGTAAAGGCAGAGCGTTTGCACAAACGGTTTGACCGTTTACGAATTATTCATGAAATTTATCGTGAGACAGTCAAGCGTTAGCATGAGCGTTTTATCTAACGGCCTTAAGTTTATAATCAACCTAGCAGGCGTTTGATCAAACGGCTTTCAGATCCATCCGTTAGTCT
>JAOBRD020440179.1:0-18447 GCA_027575215.2 Hydrozoanthus sils | reverse complement strand
TTTCTCAAAGATTGGTAATTTTAAAGAGATTTTTTAAATTGGTGATTTTTTGGGAAGTTTAAAAATTAATTTTGAAGATAATATTTGATGTAAAGTCGCCAAACCGTTCTCAAACCAAAGCTGTACTAGCCCCTTGCATGGAGGAACGGTTTGGCGATTTTACTCAAATTCCTTCTTATTCAAATATCTTTTTTTTAACTTCCTCACCATCCAACAAAAGTTTAGGTTAAGTCCCGCCTTAAATGTACTTGCGTTCCACATTCGAAGCAGTATAAATGAGGCAGCATTCCAATACGATTAGGTATTATTCATTGTCCACAGTTCGACAACAGAATACACTGGATGTAGGAAAAATATTCTCTAGATATTTCCTAGCACCAGAACATTCTTAGATTTTTGGATTTTTTGCTTCGCCTTCGACGTTTAATAAAAGTCGATTATTTTGTTGTTATGAAGAGCAGAGTTACTGCAGCAAATGTCATAGCCTCCTATAATGGTAGTTGGATGATTCCCTGTAGTTTGTTCAAGAATTGAATCTTTTATCGGAAATAGAACAGTTGAAACATAGAACGTTTCGGCCATGAAACCATGGCCTTCATCAGCTAATGCTGGAGGTCACGTTACCTGGGCAGATCACGTGACAGGCGACTAGAAAAACCTTCAGTACCCGGTCCCACGTGTTGGACAAACTGAAACGGAGCCCTCCTTTTTCGGGCGAGTGAAGGCTGCTCCACCCTTTCCCATATGGCCTCCTTTATGCCTCGTCGGACCCACTCATCTTCACGATCGAGTATCACACTTCCGCGTAGTTGAAAAAGTGACGGGTTTTCTTACAGTGCAAACGTAACGCAGAAGTCCGTGCCTCGTTGGATCTCTGGTGACGATGCTGATCTAGACGGGTTCGCAGGGATTGTTTGGTTTCGCCAACATAGTTGGTCGCACATCAATGGGAACCACACGGGATCCCATTTACTAAATTTGATAACTTATCTCGGGGCATCTTGTCTTTGACCTTGACCAGTTTGGATCTTAATGTGCCAATCGGTTTAAATGTAGTCGAGATGTTATGTGACTTGAGAGCGTTCTTAATTCTTTCCACAACACCAGCAACATACGGGATCTTAGCTAGTGCCTTCTCTCGACGGCCGTTGCTCCCTCCTGTCCCAGGTTTCTTTCCCTTCTTTGCTGCTTTGAGGAATTCCCATTTTGGGTATCCACAGCCACGCAAAGCCTTCCGAACATAGTCTTGTTCTTCTGCGAGCTTTTCTTGGTCACTTATTATTGAGGTTGCCCGATGGTTCTGGGTGCCAATGACTCCAAGTTTGTGAATTAGCAGGTGGTTCGAGTCAAAGTTCAAGTAGTGATCTGTGTGGGTGGGTTTTCTGTAAACTCCTGTGGTCACTAATCCATTCTCATTAATCGAAACCACGCGGTCTAAAAAAGCAATTTTGCCATCCACAAGTGGTTCCCGAGTGAATTTGATGTTCTTACCCCTGCTGTTGATGAATTTTCTCCCAGCTAAAATGGCTGACCTGTATCATGAAGACATGATTCCATGTAGTTCTTTACAAGCCTTTCATACGGGCCCAAACCGTTCCTCAAAACCAAATAATTTATAGTTAACGGAATCAAAGTTTAGCCTGCTAGAATTTAGTAAAGAGGCTGGTCAAAGTTAACATTTGCGACCATTGGCAACAGTAACCTTAAAGAGCATATGACACAAAAATCTGTTTTTTGATTTTCAAAAAGAGCACTATAAAACGTACGTTGAAATCACCCAGAGGTACGACTTGTAGAAATTTGAATTTTTCCCGCGAAAAGTATCCTCGCGCTGGTGAAATGGAACAACGCTATGACGTTTGTCTCTTGGTACATTTCCCCATTCTTGTCCCCAGAGCCCATCGCTTCTCTTAGCCGACGGGGCTTTCGAAAAGTTGGCAAAAAAGATAAAACTTGATAAAATTGAAATATGATAAAAAAAAAAAGATGAAAGGATAACTATACGGATACTATAAAACATAGAGTGAGGCAAATAGTTAAAAAGTATTAAATATGAATAATTGAAATCATACAATAAGTACATAAGGATAAATGGTAAAGTAAGACTTTGACAAACTGAGCATTTGGTTTGGTCTTGTATTTTATTTTGATAGCTTTTTGATTTGTTTTTGATAAACATTTAAATCTATCTTTCACTCTATTTTTTTATCGTAAAACAAGATTTATTTCTTATTCTTTTATTGTCATATTTGGATATAAGCTTCATTCTTTTGAATATAAACTCCTTTACGAAGTTCCAAAATAAAGTTTTATCAAATTACTCATTAATAAGCACGACCTGTTTCTCCTCCAGGTTCCTTCAAGCCAAGGCGTGCATGGCCAATCTCAATTGGAGAATGAAATCAAGTACAGCCAACAGCACCACCATCAAAGGCATATTTGCTTCCAGTTCTGTGTGGTCTTTGAATAATCCACTACGAAGATTCTCATTGGAAAAAAGCATCTAATATCAGATGCAAATGAGCTGCTTGTGACGATGTGTTTGAATATGACGTGATGTTTTTCTCCCAGTAAAAATGGCTGACCCGTATCATGAAGACATAACTTTTTTTGATGCTTGTAGCAGTAAAGGAAGTGAGGAATTCTTGTCTCTGTGCCACCTAAAGATAAAAAAGTGGAAAAAGCTTTTGAAAGATAAGAAAAATTTTGTATCAGGTAGAATGCCTTGTAGTCTCCAGATTTTTACTTGTAGTTCACAGCCGCAACGTTCTAAAGCTCCTAAGCCACAAGACTCTTAAAGTTTGCAGGTTTAGATTTTCTCCATGTTTTATCTCGCCCTTCCCTGGTTATATCCTTGTCAAAAGCTCTACAGAAGAGAATTTTTCGAGTAAGAACTAGTACGCCATTCTCATAACCCTTTCTCCAATCACCTTACCCCTCCCCCCTACCCCCCGTACCGTTTCTCCAATCCACAACGACGAAGTGCTTACCTGCCAGTCTGAAGCTCAGCATCCGGACTAAGTATAACTGGTGCCACACTGAAAGAATACGCACAAAAAACCTTTTTCAGCTCTCATTAACTCAAACCTTCGCTAATTCGAACCCTCCCGCTAACTCGAACTAAAATTGACTTAAAACTACAAGACATTTACAGTTATTTTACCCTCGGTATTGAAATCCTGACAAATCGAAGTTTTTTTATTTTCCGTTGATACGCATTTCCGGGAGCCCACTGCATTTATAAAGAATCCTCCACTGTAGAACATTCTTGGTCTCAAATAATCTTTTATCACGTCTGTTACCATATCAGCAGCTCAAATTTGATAATAGTATAAACAAATCTAACGCCAAACAATTTAGCTGGTTATTTCTGCGGTTTGAATTTCCCGCGCGCCACCATTTTGAAATGTGACGTGTTTTGGTTGCAGTACCAGACCCCCTCTCGTTCACTGCTATTGTTATTATCGAGAGTGGAAACTGGCACTACAACCAAAACACGTCACGTATTTCCATGTGTTAAACAACTGCCTTAAGAGAAAACAGGTACTGGGAACATGAGGTAGATGACAACAATGTGCTACTCGTCTACAGAATTTGTTCATCGTTATTTATTTTTGAGGGAGTGGTGAGAGGGGATTAAAATGGGGGTTAAGCATTAAGCATTACTTACTTGGGTAACTTGAGAACGTTAACGAGTTCTTTTGCTCTTGTCAGTACCGCCGGAAAGCTCTCTTGGTCAGACAGCATCCCCTGTAACGGAACAAAGAAACGGTTACTGCTAGTTTGATCAACCATATGTCAGATGTAAGTGAAATCTTTGCTGGCACATTCGCCATCTTTTCAGCAAGAGCTGCGACCGTCAACGGCGGTCATGTCACCTGAATACCTCAGAGCTTTTCAAGACTCTGATGAAATTTCCTTCATAAATGACGGCGTCCGACTTTACAGTCTTACCAAAGGTGCTACTGATTTGTGCTTAAGTAAGGCCGAAATATCCGGACAAAATCCCATGAAAGCAAATGTGTATACCATAAAACCACGTTAAAGCCCGCCGGTTTCAAGCACTCCCGGATGTAAGCACATCTACATGCCAAGGAAGATGTTATTCCAAATAGAACCCCCACCCCACCCCACCCCCCCTGTTCATAAGCCCATTTACTTTATAAGTGCACTTCTTTTGCATTTCTTTTCAAACATCAAAAATGTTAACCGAAAGTTAGGAAATACGTAATTTATAGATGTTTTTTAAATAAATTAGCCGTTTACTGTGACACACTAAAAATATATTATAAGCGTAATTCTAAACGTAATGTAACGTAAACTGTTATTTGTTTTTCAGATATGTTTTACTTCGTTCATTCCGAAACATTTCTTTTATTCCGCTTATAAACCCACCTGGATATAAGAACACCCCCCTTCCCCCCTCCCAACCCCCTTTTGAAGTTATATATGCTTAGGGCCAACTAATTTTCATTTTTGTTTGGGCTTTTTGCTGCTTTCTCTCGTAACGATTTTAGACGATTTTAGTGTTGGGAGGGAGAGCAAGTTCGTTCCCAGTTCTCTTCTCCGCCCTCCTCAGACAAAAACATTGGAAACGAGGCTAAAGAACATTTGCGTATTTTCGTAATGCACACTGGTGTAGTTTTGGTTGTCTAACGGCCGTTATCTGTATAAATACAACTTCATGTATGATGATCATGAATAAAAACAGCTATATAGTTCTTACCGGTTTCTGTCGTGTCACCTTACTGATGCATAGAATTGCCCTCTGGATTAAGTCTTGACACCTTGAAGCTAGCTGTGGCAAACAAAAAGAATCTTTGTTATAACGCTTTAAATAACAAAGCTCATCCTTAAACTGCTCAAGTGTTGGCGCAATTAGTAGTTATTAATGGAAAGGGAAACCGGAGTACCCGGAGAAAATCTCTGATGTCAAAAAGGGACCACAAACCCGGCTAACATGCTTCCCCGGCCACGACACCATTAACAGCTAATGTCGGTAAACACAATTTCAAAAGTTCTATTTTCGCTGTTCAGGAAACAAAGCTAGCAACAAGAGCTTTTTTCCTCTCAAACAATTCTCTTTTTGTTAATTGATTTTTATTAGAAGTTTCTATCTGTTCTCTAAAATACAGCCGGCAACAACTGGACAAAAGAAGAATACACTAACCTTTGCCAAAGATGTAAGTAGAGAGGATATCAGACGTCCCGAGAACAACTTCTGAAAAATAAAAAAAACTTTCAAAGGTTAATAAAGTACAACAGAACAAAAACTTAGAAAAAAATGGCAGAGAAAGATAAAATGAAAAAGAAACAAAGCAAAGTGGAATTAAACGGGAAATGGGAAAGAAAGGTTAAGAAATACGAAAAGGAAATGAAAAAAGGGAAGGGTGGGAAAGGGAGGAAATGAAAAGAAGAAAAAGAAGTATAAGAAAAGGGAAAGAAAATAAAAAGAATGACTGGCAAGAAAACGAATGATAGAACGAAGACAAAAATTCAACTCTATACAACAGTTCGCTTCGTCACGTTCAAAAAATAACCAAAGAACCTAACTAACCTTGGAGGACGTGCTGTGCATTATGATTTCATATGTCAAAGCCTCAAAACACTACAGAAAAAAAAACATAATCCGTCTTGAGCGTGGAATCTCGTTTCGAGAACCCTAAACCAACACTCAAATAACGCAGGTATCCCACTCTTTACTAGGTATGATATTTCAGTAGAGAATAAAGGTACCCTAATGTTCCGCATCGGGTTAGCTATTATCAAAGGAGCAACGAGCATTTTTATTTTTAAATAAATCTAGCAATCAAGCACATTATAAAATACAATGCGAGCACGCATCAAAAATTTGCGCCAGTATTCGAGCATTGCCTTAAAATTGTGAGCGTATACGAACTTCGGGGGACCATTCGGGGGCTTTTTTAGTGCATCCAGAATTCGTGGCAGCCTGGCTAGCAGTGCAAAGTCTTGATAAAAAAAAACTGGCTTTTGGTAATAAAACAAGTCAGTTTTAAGTTTTTCTGTCAGTAAAGTTGGAACTGTAGCCTACTCATTCTAGGCTTTTTGAGAATCTCAAAAAATTTTCAAGAACTGCCAGTTTATGCCTGGGATCTTTCTCTTAACTCAAAGATTTTCAAACATCGTATCAATATAACGGTTACTAAGCAGGGAGGGGTGAGTATTTGGAATACACTACAGTACTAACCTGCAGCAGTATATACGACAAACAGATTCGAATGAGGCCTTGCCACTGGAAACGGGGAATCAATCATAGTTTCGTTGATCCACAGCATAAACAAAGAACCCCATAAACTCTACTGCCATAAAATCCCACGGCCAAACTCCCAGCTGGCCCTGTAGCTCAGTTGGTTAGAGCGACGTAGATCTGTTTCGCAGGTCGTGGGTTTGAAGAGGTTTTTTCTCTTTCCTTTGTGTGGTTTTATGTGGTTCTTTGTTGATGCTGTAGATGGGCGAAATTATTCCCTTTTCCAATGACATGGCATCACTCGAATCTGTACGTTGTATTTACACATATGCCACTGAGGGACAACACTCCCTGGCTGAAGCAGTATATCCGTAGTGGAGGCTAATCTGAGACTAACACAAGAGTTTTTTAAACGGCAAATACAATCAGCTTGTTCAATACTATTTTGTTGCCATTAACCTCACATAAAAATTAATGCCAGTTACGACAAAAATGTGTTTTCCAAGACTGATATTTCAATACTATTTTGTCGCTATTAATCTCACTTAAAAATCAATACCAGTTACGACAAAATGTGTTTTCCAAAACTGATGAACTCAATACTTTGGACAATGGGGTACTTGCTTGGTCAATGAAAACGTTAGTATGTTTAAAACTACATCAAATCAGTAAACCATTAGAGAGTCTACACAAACCTCAAAGTACTGCACAATTAGTTGGACAGGACAGTGACTGTTGTGTACTGTGGATGCATACTCTCCCACGCCCCAAACCTGTAGGAGAAAAGATAAGGAAATTGTCAAAGTGCATTATTACTTCAGTGGATAGACCTTGCTAAATGAGGAATAGCGGTAAAAATATTTTCTGAATAACCTATATCTACCTCGAGATACCTCATTGGCCGAAGTTTGGCTTAAACTCATCCAAAGTTTATGAATTGGCTGCAGATTTTTTTAAAAGAATGAAAATTTGCCAGAACCATTAGTGACGTTGAAAACATTAAATATTAATATCTCGAGAACCATCAAAACTTTTGACAATTTTTTTAGCCGCCATTCCTCATTTAGCAATGTCTACCCATTAAAGTTTTTTTTCACTTCATATACATTTATATAATGCCGCACTTGATTCTTTAACACGGTGCGCAGTGTTAACACAACTATTAAGACCGTGTACAGAAATAAAGTCCTGACCTCGTACGCGTTTGCACTGAGTGCGCAAGCAAGGGAACCAGTGTAACATGACTTTTGGGAAGTGTGCATTTTAAAAATAAATACATTGATGAGATACAGTTAAAAACTGGTGTCACGGGAACGTTTCCAGATACTAGTTTCTGTGTTCAGGATTTAGCTATTGAGTTACTTCTAAACAGATGACTCATACTAGCCGTTTGTGACAAAAAGTGAAGTGCTGCGAGCTAAAATTATTTGCTTTCATTTGTTTTGTTTTGGTTTATTGGGTTTTGGGAAAAAGCGAGGTAGGTTCAATGTTAAATGCAAATCTTATTAACAGTGAAAGTATTCATCAAGGTGATCATTGTTTTCACAACATATCTAGAGGAAGACAGTGTGCTTTTGTAGGACTTTCTGCTCAGAAGCTTCGCTAGGCAATCGGATTGGTTTCGTTGCCTTGTTGGTCAACTATCAGCAGCTGTTACTGAAAACCATGCACCATGCTCGATGGGGTAAATGAGTCAACGACAACATTTCAATATGTAAGGCATCTCTTTCTTACAAGCTCTGATCGACTTTTCGTGTCATTAAGAGCGAAACACGAAATGAATTTACATATAATAGTAAGGACCTCAATGGGAGAAAGATTTGGTTTGGTCGGGTCAGCTGTCATTTTAGAAAACAAAAAATGATATCCTAATATAATCAACTTGATGAATACTTGCACTAATAATTAAATCAGCGATTAACATTGTTTGAACCTAACTCGCTTTCTCGGAAATTCATCTTAAACATTCCCTACTGTAGACTTAAAGCAACTGGGGCACAATGGCCGAAAACCAAGTGAGAACGCCGCCAAAAGCTACAAGCTCTGAACATTTCTCAGAGACTAGGAGAGGTAAAAATCTATGTTAGGGACCTTCGCGTTTACATGTGAACGTCACCAAATTGTCACCAACTGATCACCAATCATGCAATTTCCTACCACTAATGAGAGGAAGTTGAAAAAGACGCTAATGTTACAAGAGATTAAGAAAGTGATTTCTAAATCTTCTTTTGGTTTTTGACTTCTACAGTTTTTACATCAAACAGCTTGTTTTGCATTGTCAGAGTTCAAAAGGTCTGCCGGGAGTCATGTGGTGCTCACCAAGTGTGTGAAAAACTGCTCCTTGTCGGGTTCCGTGTTTTTAATCCCAACTACAAAGTCCATGATATCTTGATGATGTGTAACTATTAGTTCTGGATACTGATCAAAGATTTGCAACAGCTTTTCAGATAAAAACCTGCAACAAGGAATCAAAGACTATACATAAGAAAAAGTTTTTTGAAGCAGTTGCTTTGAAAAGTCCCGCATTATAAAAGATTGAGAAATTAAATTAAAAAATTTCTAGTTTTTTATTTATGACGTTTTGGTGTTTTCATGACGCCAATATCTTGAGTGAAAACTAAAGTAACAAAAGATGGCGAGCTGTAGATTTACCCACAATTCCTAGCGCATAAATGTAAACGCGTAGAGAGAATCTATAAACCTCAAATTCGACACACACAGTGCTGTTAGTACAAGGAAGAGTTTTACCAACTGTTACCTTCCCTGAATTGCTTTTAGCGGTGTAAGGTTCGCAATGCATTGTGGTAAAATAGCCGCCATCTTGTTCGGAACGGTTTTAAAATTGAATTTGCATATTAAGTAACGTACCGAGTAAGAACTAGAGAGGTCAACCGCGTATTTCTTTCCAGCCCGCTCATTCGTTCCTTTCCAATTGAAACATTTCTGTTTTTAAATTTAAGAAAAATTCTATATGGGGAACGTTGAAAATAAAAAGGTTTTCTTCGCTTTTGCTTTGGAGTTCTACTATTATAGCACAAAAGAAACATTGCTTTAAAATATAATTTCAATGCTTTTTACTTTAAAACTGTGTTGTATACTGGTCGATGTATTCTCAGTATAAATATTTAAACATTCTTCAGGTGCCCAGTCGCCTTATTTTAGGCTAAATTCAAAATTTATTCAAATACTAACAAATTATAAACATGATGCAAATAAATTTTGTTGTTGTTGGCTTAAATATTATAGCACAAAAGAAACATTGCTTTAAAATATAATTTCAATGCTTTTTACTTTAAAACTGTGTTGTATACTGGTCGATGTATTCTCAGTATAAATATTTAAACATTCTGGTGTGGGGAAAGCAAAATGCGGCAGAACAAGGGGAGGTTCTCTCGTTCTTACACGGGCCATTACTTAAAGTACTGGGTTAAACAGAAGTATTGTAATGTAAAGAGCTTGGCCTTCACAGAATCACTCTGTAATTGATTGAAAACACTTAAATTGTTTTAAACTTAATTTCACTTGATAACTTGTATTTGTTTTCTTACACATAAAGTTAGCACTCTTATTATACACCAAGCAAGTTTTGATTCTATTGACAAATGTCTTAGGGTTTAACGTTTATAGCTTCACTATTCTTGTGTAGTAGGAGAACCTGACAGAGTTAAGAACTGAATTGAAAAGACCTCCATGGGCCAAAAATTTAACGTTCTTATCGAAGACGCGAAGGCTTCTTACCACCCTCGTACCCAGGCTCATTTTACTCCCAAGAAAGAAGATTGGGTACGAGGATGGTCTCTTGTTCCTTCTACGAACTGATCAAGCAGCATGAAAAGAGTTTACAAAAACAAACGTTTTCGACACCTAGACGCGTCAAGCTTTTATGCAACAAGGCGTCAATCATAGCAGTTAATCTTTTGAAGTTGTCCTTTAGCAGCGTGGTATACAAATATAAAAAGAAACGATTAGAAGGATTGCTGCCTAATACTGCTAAAGATCTCGTGTTAAATTCTTTCATAGAATTTGAGCCTTTGCCGCTCTACGGCATCATCAGAGATGTAAAAGAAGTGCAACAAACTTGACAAGAGAACTCTCAGAGAGCTAGGTCCCTAGGTTATGATGATTGCATGGAGAGTATGGATAAAAGAAGTCAAAGCGGTGTGCGAAGGAGCGTGGTACAAATTATACCCTAGGGCCGACTCTGAGAGTTTTCTTGTCGATTTTTTTATACTTCTTTTGCACCGTGGATGATGTCGTAGAGCGGCAAAAGCTCGGATTTCATGAAACAGTTTCATCATCTTAACTAAGCAGCATTTGGAAGCAATCACTTTTAATTGCTTCTTTTTATACTCATAGCAGTAATCTGCGCATACCTCCTGATTTCCTGGGGATAGTCCTGCACTGGGTAAATGATACCAACCCTTTCTAACATAGCTGGCACCAGTCTACTCACGGTCCTCACGTCACCATGCTCCAGAACAACCTTGAAATAGATACTACAAGACAAAAGAATAATAATATCAAACACAAAATACGCAGTCGTTTGTATCAAATGTCAGTCAATAGAGTGAAAATGCGTTCATTTCGGTCAAAGTAACACTCAGTTGTGTGAAACTATTGTTCAATAGCAAAATTTGAATATTCATAATCATTCATTATCATCTAGAGATTATTCATTTTAGAGAAACAATGGTTTAAACGAATATGTTTTTTTAACATTTTTGCACACTAATTGTCAATCAATAAGATGAATAGGAAGTCATTAGAGTGGTCTCACCTTCCTCTATATTTAATTACTACATAAAGGGAACCCGACTAGAAGAGCTTTTTATATTTTCTTCAGGTGCCCAGTCGCCTTATTTTAGGCTAAATTCAAAATTTATTCAAATACTAACAAATTATAAACATGATGCAAATAAATTTTGTTGTTGTTGTTTTCCGCGTAAATCACAAGTTAATTGCCCAGCAAACTAAGAAATACCACTAGTAATAGTTCTCACTAGAGCTACCCCGATACTTTTAAAAACTACATTATTAAACACACGTTCATGTTTCGGGTAATCCTTTGCGGGCTTATGGACTGGCAGTCCCAGAGATCCTTTGCGAGCTGAACGCCTCCAAATCGAGATTTTTCTGGTATACCAAGACACTTCTCTTACCTACTCTCTCTACGCAGGAGTTTCTATTATGCATCCTAGGGTTTAGGCCTTTGGGCCAAAATTTTCAGGTGGAGGGGGGATCAATAAAATACCATTTAGTCCTATTTTCAGTACCTCAGTAACGGCGGGACGATTTGTGAACAAACAATCACGCGGGGATGATCGATCATATCGTCCAGCAGTTTGTGAAGCTTGCCCAGCTTGTCGATAGTATCTCCACAACCAGCCTCTGGACGCAGGATGAAGCTAAAGATGGCTTTATTCTGTGGATTCATGAACGAGTCCACCGACGTGGCTGGCGCGCCCATTAGCTCCCCTGTACGAACTACAAACATTCGGTGTAAGCAGCCGGCAGCAAATGGAGAGATGCAAGCTCGGCTCCCGCATCGTGCGAGAGACTGACACATTTCCCGCTTTTACGAATTTTACAGAAAATCTACCATAATTTTAAAGCAGAACAACTTTCTCTTTATATTCAGTGTAAAGAAAAGTTATGTAAGGCAACAGGCGCGTAACCTTGTAGTTCAAACACCAATTTCTGGTGTTAAAGTGCGAAGCTTAGTCCATTGATATAAAATTCTACTCATCGTTGTTAAAAACCTGAAGCTAAATCCTTTCTTGAGTCAAGTGGCTCAAGTTAAGTCGACGCTTATCTCTGGTTTCCGTAGTGTTAACGGATGAGAGTAGTATATAACTCATTGCAACTCAACTCCCAACAGAAGCTGGTTCTCAAATTTCAAGGCTGAGGCCCCGTTCACACAGCTGAGTCGACTGGAACAAAGTCGGGTAAAGTGTCTCGTGTAAGGACACAACACAATGGTCTGACCGGGGCTCGAACTCGCGACCCCAGGATTACGAGTCGATCACGCTAACCGCTCGGCCATTGCACTGCCGACACTCGTACTATTAGTAATATAATATTATCGTTTCTTTGAAAGCTGATTTCTATCATAGTTACGATATTAAGATATGCTTTACTGTACAATTTGCTTGTTAGTTAAAGCGGACATATGCAGATGCAACCCAAAATCCCGTAAAAATTATTTGGTTTTTAATCCCCATATTTGAGGCCTTAAGCAACAAGGAAGACACCATCGACTATGACGGCCTACAACAGCAAACTTCTTGCCCACCTTTTTAGATCAAAGATTATAGCTAAATTGCTTTTTCTTTTGTCCCAATTACGCTTTGTGAATAGAAAAAGATGAAAGTGATATTCTTAAAGATAAGTGAAGGTTGACAAAATAGTTTTTATAGATCGTTGACGCAGTCGTAAAAATTTCAAAACTGAGGCCCCGTCCACACATATCCGTTTTCAAAGGAAAACGGAGACTTTTTGCTCCGTTTTCAAAAAGATTTGCGTCCATACGTATCGTTTTCGTATCGTTTTCGCCCGTCCACACTACAATGCGTATCCGTTTTGAAAATGCTTTTATACCTTCCTGAAATAGATCTATAATGTCAGATACGATTTAATCTGACCTCAGAGCCTGTTTGTCTCTGGAATTGAGGCACACGAAAGCCTGGTTTCCAAGTGAATGGGATGTTTGCAACAAAATCATTTTTACATACTTTAAATTTGCTACTTAGGTCTAGGTTGAATAAATGGAAACCAGAACTGAAGTCAGTGTGCAGATGACAACAAAGCGACATAAACAAAAAGCCATTTTTATACCTAAGACACTCGTGGCCCAAAATTTTTAAGTGCTAAAAATGGACTTGGAAATCATCCCGATCAAGACAGTGCCTGTCCGCCATTTTGGATACTCACGGTTGAGTAGTCTGGCACCTGGTCGTATTGTTTTGGTGACGTCGTCGTTTTCAGATAGCATCGTTTTCCCCGTCCACACTAGAAAACAGCGTCTTCAAACAGCATCGTTTTCAAATCACTCCACTCTGGAGAGCGTTTTCAAATGGCTCCGTTTTTACTGATCGTTTTCAGCGTTGTCGTGTGGTCGATAGCCGTATCCGGAGCAAAGGCTCTGTTTTCGTTTGAAAACGGATACGTGTAGACTGGGCCTGACCTTAACAAAACGGCGAGCAGGTGGACAGCGCGGTGCTTTTTGCAAGCCGTTGTTATCGATGTTGTCGTCCTCAGTTGTATCTTAAATTCTCTAATGACAATACAGGAACACTTTGTTAAGTCACCTAAAGCCCAATTACCGAGTAGCGAGCAAAACTACTTACCACGTGCTGCCCAAGAAACAGTCATTGCCGCAGAGAGGCAAGGTAGATCCAGTAACGTATGGAAAACCTGAAGAGATTTACAGGTATTTTCATTTTAGTATAAATTATAATATAGGTTTTGTTTCGCAACTTAGTGTTTTAAAGTTCATGTACTAAGAGAGTTTCGAAGAACCAAATTACCAATAACTTAACAAATTGATTACAACAATAAATACAAAATAACAATAAAAACAACAACAGTAGCCACACGAGGCTCTGTTAAAAAATCATTAAAAAAATTTTTTTTTCATCACAAAAATGAATTTATCATTTGGCTTGAATAAAGATTTTTGTTCTATTTTCATTAAGCAAAAAGTATTTAACACATTATTTACCGGCGCCTCTTTAAGCCTTGGCCAGTATTTTACAATCTCAGTCATGGTAGTACTACAGAACCTTGGTTTCCTGGCTAGAATCAACATATAATACAGGAAGCTTAAGCAACAAGGACGACAACACCTTACAAAAAACTTGCCTTTTTAGACCATGCCCTCTCTTTCGTCCTAGTTACGCTTTGTTAACAGAAAAAGATAGAATTTTCCTTCATAAAACATATAAAAGAAGATTAAGAAAATTTTCTGTTGGTCGTTCTCAAGGTCTTAAAATCTCCAAAATTAAGCTTTTCACGTCGTAATTTTCAAAACGAAAGCATAGCACATGCTGGTTCATTACAACATGCAACAACTGTATTCACTATTGTTCTTTGCCGTTTTCGTCGTCGTTGCCGTCCTCGTTGGTAAGTCCCTAATAAAATATCATTCCACAAACTCACCTCGACTGTGGAATCTTGATCTATCATAAGAGGAAGCAGCTCTAGAAACTCTTTCACATATGTTCGTGGAAACCAAGCTAGAATCTGCAATAAGCAAGGGGGAGATAGCTTTGTTATTTCAAACATGAATAGCATAGAGTTTTGAAATAGAGAGAATAGTTTATCAGGAAAAAAACTAGGCGAGCACACTGCACTAAGAGTTTTTTCAAAGACTAATACTTTGAACATTAAGCTGATGTGATTCTTTCCAGTTCACTCATTAAAGCCTTTCTAGATGAAACAGTTCTGTTATTAAATTTAAGAAAAATTCCACATGGAGAACATCGAAAGTGAATGTTTTTTTTACTCTTATTTTGGATTAAATTATTATAGCACAAAAGAAACATTGCTTTAAAACAGAGCTTCACTGCTTTTTACTTTAAAACTATGTTGTACACTGGTTCATACATGTATTCTCGGTATGAAAATTTTAAAAACGTTCTGCCGTGGGAAAAGCGAAAAGCTGCAGAACATTTGGTGGTTGCCTACTTCTTCAACGGACCATTACTTAAGTTGACCTTAAAGCTTATTGGAACTAAATTTTATGAAATGGAACATTACTTTATTCTAGCTAAAATGCTAGCAACCCACCTTCAACAGATTAGGAAAATATTTAGTGAATACACTCGTTGATAAACAAAGTTTCCTCATGTTTTCTCGACAAAATGTGACGATATCATAGGCGAAAGAAGAACTAAAAAGAAAAATCAATAAAAAGGGTGTCATCATTAAATAACTCATTTTTTTAATCTACCAATCAGAAACCATCATTTTTGGTTTTAAATACAAATGCAGCAATTACAAGCCAGAACTTCCAACCATCCAAAACCTGTCAGAATTATAGAGGAAAATATACTTGACCCAACGTTAACTATTTTAGTACTACCAAGTGTATAAGCAGTAGATATATAAAATCTTTTCTTTGAATGCTGACACCAGGTCCATTCTTGACAATTAATGACCAAAATCTCAGCACGAAGACAAACACTACATGCAGTTAGTTGTAAACTACCGTAGTGCTACTAAAAAAACTTTTAAATCCTTTCCCAAGCCAGGTGGCCCTTTATACCAGCGTGTTTCTCCGGTTTCCTAGTATTAAGTGGATGAAAATCTTTCTTTGACTTTACAACGTCTATTACGTTATAAGTTCCCTGTGGTTAACTGGAGAAACACCATCAAAACCAGGATCCGTGGACGGGGGGCTTGTGGGGTCAACCTCTGTCCCCTCATTTAAGCAGCTTCTGGGCTGAGTAACCTCCCTCAACATCTAGAAGTTACTCATCTGATGAGCTGAAAGCTTACTGTAAGTACATTTGATTATCCAAAATTCTCAGCATCCAGGACAGGAGAATCTCCATAATTCTAATGTCTAATTAACAATTAGAATACGAGCTCGCAATTTCTAACAGCAGATAGAATGAAGAGGGCGAAGCCTGTCATTCTATCAATAGCCAATAGAAATTAAGTGCGAGTATTCTAATTGTTTTAGTATAAATCCCTTTGAGAATAAACAACAGAACTACAATAATTTGTAATAAAAAAAGTTTTAATTTCTTCAAACAGTTAATGTTAGTACAAGCAGTTTTCGCGTGTAGATGTGCTCGCACAGCCGCAGCAATCTGTCGAGTGATTTGTGTTTTTAAACTGTTGCTTGAAACATGTCCAGCCAATAGAAATTAAGAGCAAGTATTTTAATTGTTTTAGTTGAAATCTCCAAAGAATAGGTAACATAACCACAATAATTCATAACAAACAAATTATATTTCTTCAAACAATTTTGGTGTAAACAGCTTTTGCATGCAGATCCACTCGGCAGCATGTTGGAGTGAAATGAGTTGAGTTGATTTTTTAAATATCTTTAGCCGATAGAAATTAAGAGTGAGTATTTTAATTGTCTTAGTTGAAAATCTCTGGAGAATAAATAACAGAACCAAAATAATTCGTAATAAAACTATAAAGCTGGTTTCTTCCAAACAGCTTTCGCATGCAAGTTCAGGCTCAGCAGTCTTTCAAGCGAAATGTGTTAAATTGATGCTTTCAGACAAACATATCGGTTTTTTCTTATCTTCGAAATTTTTATACCATATTTCATAGTGAGTAGGGAACCAATCAGATTGCAGCATTCGTGATAGATAGCGTTCACACGTTGCTTTTCAAAAAATGATAAGGAATGCAAGGGTTTTTTTTATTAAAAATTAAACTATGTAAGGAACAGAGCAATTGCAGTTAATTGCTTTGCGAGTAATCAACTTTACTAGGTTTTCTTGCACATTATTTTCAAATCATACCTGTTGAAGTGCATACTGTACGTACTAATTACAGGGCCGAACAGCATTGAGCAAGCAGGTTCAGGGTCAAACACAACAACATCACCTGAAGAGTTAAACAAGACAGACCAAAATTCTGGATACAGTGATCAGAGTTATAACTTAAGTTACAACAGTTTCGTCAACACTACTACTACTATTATCATCATCATCACCATCATCATCATTCTGAAAGGAAGGCATTTGTACACTTTGCAAAGCCAAATAACTGCAAAGATAGTTGTTGTTGACCACTGTCATAATAACTGTCATCATCAGAACCACCGCCTGGTTAGCCCAGTTGGTAAAGCACCAGTATATCAAGTGGGAAGCCTGGTTCATTTCCAGGTGCCACACCTTCACTCAGGGTCTTAAAATAACTGAGAAGAAGGTGAAAAGGCTAGACCTTCGGATAAGGATGTTAAACTGTAGATCATGAGTCGCAGACCTTGAAATGGACCTTGAGTCCAATATTTGTCTGTTCTGCCATGATTCCTTGAGTCAAAATAATTTACCATAAAACATTGACATCACTACCACCCTAACAACCACCATCGAAATGATCCTAATTGTCAACACTTTCATCAGTAACCATTGTCAACACTGTTGACACCTACCTTACAACCAACACTGTTGACACCTACCTTACTACCAACACTGTTGACACCTACCTTACTACCAACACTGTCAACACCTACCTTACAACCAACATTGTTGAGACCTACCTTACTACCAACATTGTCGACATCTACCTTACTACCAATACTGTCAACACCTACCTTACTACCAACACTGTCAACACCTACCTTACTACCAACATTGTTGACTCCTACCTTACTACCAACATTGTTGACACCTACCTTACTACCAACACTGTCAACACCTACCTTACTACCAACACTGTCAACACCTACCTTACTACCAACATTGTTGACACCTACCTTACTACCAACACTGTCAACACCTACCTTACTACCAACATTGTTGACACCTACCTTACTACCAACATTGTCGACACCTACCTTACTACCAACACTGTCAACACCTACCTTACTACCAACACTGTCAACACCTACCTTACTACCAACATTGTTGACACCTACCTTACTACCAACACTGTCAACACCTACCTTACTACCAACATTGTTGACACCTACCTTACTACCAACATTGTCGACACCTACCTTACTACCAACACTGTCGACACCTACCTTACTACCAAGACTGTTGACACCTACCTTACTACAAACACTGTCGACACCTACCTTACTACCAACACTGTTGACACCTACCTTACTACCAACACTGTTGACATCTACCTTACTACCAACACTGTTGACACCACCTTACTACCAACACTGTCAACACCTACCTTACTACCAACACTGTTGACACCTACCTTACTACCAACACTGTCAACACCTACCTTACTACCAACACTGTTGACACCTACCTTACTACCAACACTGTCGACACCTACCTTGCTACCTACACTTTCATTACTACTACTACTATTGTCACCTTCCACAACCATCACTATCATTTCTGCCACCACCATCACTAAATTCAATTTTTAACTTAATCAGTTGCATCACAGTGGCAGGGATTGAGACACAGGGCAGAACCCTTATTGAATGTCAGCAGCCCCAAAACAAACACAACTACATTTAAGAATCCCAATGGTCACTGTTAGTATCATCACTGTCATCGACACCACTATGGTCATTACCAACACTG